>BQNB010029571.1:0-55643 GCA_026074375.1 Tanacetum coccineum | reverse complement strand
AAACGAACATAAACGAACGGACATACACGATCGAACGTTAATAAACATAAAATTTACAAAAATATACACAATATTGTGTATTATAAATGTTGTTTTGTTTAATTAAAGCAATTTCAAAAGTATATAAAAAAGATACGCTAGACGAACATAAACATATATATGATCATAAACGAACGAATAATCGAACGTTCATGAACATAAATAAACAAACAAGATTTTTGTTCATGTTCGTTCATTTAACTAAACGAACGTAAAATTTTATTCATGTGCGTTCATTTAATAAATAAACAAACATAAACGAACTTTTTACCGAACGGTTCACCAAATGTTCACTAAACGTTCAGTTCGTTTACAACCTTATTATTTTGTGTACTTAACTGTAAAAATAACAATATCATATTTTGTGTTCTCTATCTAATCCTATCTTCTTCATAGATACGTCAACGTCACGTAGACAATGACCCAGGTGTTAGTGCAACCAGCGAGTTATTCGCTTTGGCTTGTGGACCAACACCGACTCCAATCTCAGTCAACTCTTGCGTAGTCAACGGTGTGAGGTTTGTCGTGCACAACCGCGATGAACGTCGCACAACTCAAAACAGCGGCATTTGTTCGCCTGGTGGGAATGACGGAGAAATGTACTATGGTCAACTTCAAGAAATCCTCGAGTTTTCGTATTTGTCGTTCAAAGTTGTGTTGTTCCGAGTTAAGTGGTTTGACACTAGAAACGAAGGACGTAAAGTCCAACGTCTTGTCCTTAGAAACAACATGACACAAATCTTGACAAAAGATGAGGCGTTTAAAGATGATCAATACATTCTCGCAACACAAGTCAAACAATGCTTCTACCTTGAAGATATGGCCAGACGACCACCCCACTGGAAGGTCGTCGAACATGTGAATCATAAAAAGTTTTCGGACGGGGGTGTCATCGTGGTAGAGGAAGATCCTGATGTTATACATTTTGACAACTCATCTGATCTCCCACTTTCTACTAGTTTGAATGACTTGAATAATGCGACCTTGCATATAGATGGTCAATCAACGGAGGTTGACGCACCGCCAGATATCATTGATCTTGACGAAGACGATGATATTATTGATGATGAAGATGCCCTTCCTCATGATTTAGCAGATTCTGATGATGAAGACCTCGTCAATGTTGAGGATGATGATGGTGTAGAAGTTGTTTATTCTAGTGAAGAAGAAGATTGATCTTGAGTTGTAACTTGCAAAAGACACTTATATATTTCAATGAATGAATGAAATTGTTGTGGATTGTTTAAATGTGTATATTTATTTGGATATGTATGTATTTGGATGTGTGCATGCTTTAATTATTTTGTTCATGAATTTCTATATGTTATCCTAATTGTACTTGTACAGATGTCAGCGGATGTTGCACGGGGCCACGGCGGTGACGGTGGCGGTGATGATCGTCCCCCTTCACACCATATACCTACAGGTTGCGGGGGTTGCTTCGCTAACCGAGGTAAGAATTTCTGGATTATTGTAATACAAGCCTAAATTTGATACATTGAATTTGATTGCCTTGAATTTTTATGACTTTATCACTCACTTGATTTTGCAGGAAAAGGCACCCGTAAAGCCAATTTGGGTGGAAGGAAAGCGGGCCGACTACATACCCGCCAGGAGACCCGGAACCTCGGGTTAAAGAAGATCACCGATGATAAAGGCCCCGTCCCGATCCGGTTTGAGTGGGACGACAAAAAGACCATGATGCCTCTCGGTGGCCATGCATCTCATTGGTCTAACTACCTTGGGGAGCTTATCAGGGAGATGCCTTTGTACTACCCATCTTGGCAGAAGGTCCCGGCGGAGCGGAAGGCGGCGATCGTGACCAAAATTGGGGTCAGTTATTTCATTATCCTTTTATGTTTATTTCATTATCGTGTTCATTTATTTAATTGTGTATATTTATCTTGGTATCAAGAGCCATGGAGTGGTGTGTTTAGTTTTTGTGTTTGTCTTGTGATTTGTGTTCAAAACCTTTACAAAGAGCAAAATTTTGATCTAAAAAATTTTTTTGGCTTAAAAACCTTAAAGTTTTCATTTTTATTGTTCCTATAGGGTTAGTAACACTAGTTGTACAAATATTTTTTGTGAAAAAAACATTCAACAAATGTGTCTTTATTTAGAGTTTTTTTGAAATTTTGGGTTTCGTACTAGTTAGAACCGAACTAGATAACCGAACAAGAGAACCGAACTAGATCACCGAACGAGATAACCGAACGAGTAGTTGTATAGGTTGAACCGAACAAGCTTCTTCAGTGTCAACCAAACGAGTGTTTTCTAGTTGGAACCGAACGAGTGGTCACTAGTTAGAACTGAACAAGCTTTCTTAGTGGGAACCGAATGAGTGGTTACTAGTTGGAACCGAATAAGTTTTTTGTTAGAACCGAACAAGAGTTTTTTTTATTTTGAACCGAACAAGATTTTTTGTTGGAACCGAACAAGATCCCTCTAGTTGAACCGAACAAGATCCCTCTAGTTGAACCGAATAAGATATGTTTAGTCAGAACCGAACAAGATTTGTTTAGTTAGAACCGAACAAGATCTGCCTAGTTTGAACCGAACGAAATTTTTTCTTTTGGGAACCGAACTAGAGTTATCTTTGGGAACCGAACTAGATTGTTTTCAAGTTAGAAATTAACGTGATTATCTCAAGTTAATTTAAACTCAACTGATCAAATTACTCAAACTATAAATTATACGGTTATTTCTTTGACTTGTAAAATCCCGTGAAACAATTTCTTATTTATCCCGTTTTGTGCAGAATGGTAAAAATCCCTATGTAAGGTTTTCAAAATCTATATCAAGACTCAAGAAACAAATACCAAAGCACAATTTCTTTTCTACCACCGATCAATCAATTTGTAGATCTTTTTATACCACAATGACGACTCTTGCGATAAGTCACGTTCTTTTTGGAGAAACAACGAAACCACCGATGCTTGAAAAAACACTTGTATGATTCATGGAAAAGCAAATGGAACTTTATATGATGAAATAACAACATGGAAGAATGTTCTTGCTCTGTTGAAAAAGGAACCACTGTGTTTGGCCTCAATCACTGAGGATGGAGTAACAAGGCATAAGGAATATGTTGAACTAACTCCCGCTGAAACGCCATACAAGCTGATTGTGACATCAAGAGCACAATCAACATCATTCTCCAAGCCTTCCAACAGAAATCTAATGGCTCCTTGTGAGTCAACATCGTGTTGCAAAAGATCTTTGGGAGAAGATTAAACTGCTAATGCAAGGAACGTCGTTAACGAAACAAGAACGCGAGTGTAAGTTGTATGATGAATTCGATAAGTTCACCTACAAGAAAGGAGAGTCGCTACACGAGTACTACTTGAGGTTCACTTTGTTACTCAATGATATGAACATCTACAAGATGCCATTGGAGCAATTTCAAGTTAACACCAAGTTTTTAAACACTCTTCCTGATGAATGGAGCAAATTTGCCACTGATGTCAAATTGGTCAAAGATTTGCATACCACCAATATTGATCAGCTTCATGCTTACCTGCAACAACATGAACGACATGCAAATGAGGTTCATTTGATGCATGAACGTAACACTGATCCTCTTGCTTTGGTTGCATCTCACCAATTAACTCAGCCAACTTATCAATCTCATCTACATACTCACCCGAACTCACAACTTCAACATCATGTTTCATCATATCCGTCTTTAAAGGTTGTAACACCTTATCAGACTCAACAATTCACAACCAGTCAATCAACACCTCTTTCAATTACTTATCCATCAAATTGAGTAACAATCACAGTCCCCCATAACAACGTTAATGTCTCCAAATCGATCCATTCCACAGTTGGAATATGCTCCCACAACTTACCAACATTAACAATCTAAAATTTTTCCCAACCAGAACTCCGGTCACTCATTGTTCTAGGTGTTCCAGAAAAGGGATGATCCAATTGATGTGATCAATCACATGATGTCATTCTTAACTGTTGTTGTCACATCCCGGTATCCTACTACCAGCAATCAGCTAAGGACTTCGTCAAACCCTCGTCAACAGGTTACCATCTATGATGGACAAGTAACTGTGCAACCTGTTCAGGGGAGACAAACTACTTATGCTGCTGGAACAACGAGAAAATACACACCTGGAGCAAGTGGAAGCAACACAGGGAAACAATGGACTGTCATCTGTTACAATTGCAAAGGGAGAGTCAATATTGTGCTAGAAGCAGTGTACATGACCCAAAGAGAAAAAGGATGAAACGTGGTTCAATGATTAAAGTGTTTGCTGGTTTCAAGCTCAAAGCGAATTGTCAAGTTTCAACAGCAAAAGAAAAAGCCTTTTTGGCAGATCCAGACTTTTCCTGACACGATCAAAACTCCTCAGACTATCATTACCCATATGCGCTTATGAGCCGGATAATCTGGATGCATATGACTTCTAATTGTGATGAAACATAACTCAGCCAAGATTGCTTCGATGCTAATCTTTCCCAGGAATGGCTCATGATGCACTCACGTGGGGTACACGATCCGGATAAACTGACATATTACTTAATCAATCATAGAGAGCAATAATGACGTCTTACCTGAACATTATGATGATGTGAATCAGAACTAGAAAAACAAAAATTAACCAGTGATAGCAATATCATTCCTTATTCTCAGTATCTGAGTGAAACACAACAGGAAACTGTCCAGAATTCTAACTCTTCTGCTCAACAAGATGTCCTGATATTATCTATGTTTGAACAATTAAATACCCAAGTGATGCACTGCACCAATGTTAATATCATTGAATATAAAAGTGCCATAAGCTTTTGACTACCGAGCTTAACAGATATCAAGAGAGAGGTTAAAGATTTGAAAGAAATGCAAAATGTTGAAGAACAGTTTTTCAGGATCAAATGAACAGTATGCAGAGATTGAACGTCTTAAGCAAACTCTTTTTGAACAAGTGCAAGAAAAGGATTCTTTAATTGAAAATAGTTTATGATCATCAAAAATGATTTAAAATGGAAATAAAACAGAAAATAATGACAAGAATTTGCTTTAGAAAAGAATATACACTTGATAATCATCAATTTGTCAAAAGAGGTCAATCCGCGCAAACTGGTTCATATATGACTAAATCCAAAGATTTGTTATGACCATTCCACAAACAAGCCATCGGTTTGTTTTGAAAATCCTTTCTATCTGAAGAAGATTCAGGAGTCAAAGCTAAACTATATGGACCGGAATGTCATTCTTAAAATGGGTTCTAATGGTGATTTCTGATTCGGATGAGACATTAATGCATTGTGAAGAGAAGTCGTATCAAAAATGCTTTTGAAAAACAAGATGCCATTGGTTGTAAAACATATCGGTGGAACACTAAAACCCCTTAATTAAATGCTATTCTTACATAATGATACAACAAAAGATGTTGTTACGACAATCTAATTTATATAGTGATACAGTGCCTATTGGAAAGGCGACTTTCGTCCGCGATGCTTTAAGACCTATCTCTATTCTTCCACAAATAACCCATCAAAGTTGAGGTCCAAAAGTAAGTATGATGTATACTACTTGAAAGAGCTCAATGCTATCCTTACAAGTCTTTGAACTGTTGTCAAAGAAAGAGACCACTGCCACAGGCTAATCACTGAGAGCACATGGGTTTGCAACAATAACAAAGGCTTGTTTTCGAGTAAGATTCATTCCGGTTATAAATAATTAAAAGATTATCTTCAATCACTTCAATCAATACTGTTTGAAGAACTTGCCCGATGTCCAAAAAGTCTTGTTTATCAAAATGAATAGCTGTCGAACCAACATCGCTGGAGTCCAGAACTTTCGAAGTTTAAGATGAATCAGTTTTTGAGTGAAATGAACGAGTCTTGGCACAAGCCATATAATGAGTATTGAAAAAACTGGTGTGAATTTGTCTGTGCATGATGGTTGTGAAACTGGAATGAAAGTCCAAGAAGTGTCATCGAACTCAAGACTGAGCTTCTCAAACAAAAAGGATTTTGTTGATAAAGAAACTTACGATAAACTTTGTAAGAGTTTTACGACTCTTGAAAAACATTGCATCACTTGTAATGCTGATTTCTCGAACTTGATAAAAGAAATTTTTCAACAAGAAGAAAACATATTTTAAATCAAAATAGCTCCAAGTATTTATCTTAGTTGTTTTGAATGTAAGTTAATTGAGAGCTCAGTCTCAAGCGAAAGACACAGTCATTGTCAAGTTGAAAGAGCAAATTCAGTCCTTAAAAGGAAATGTGGATGATAGTAAAGTTAAAATGGACATGGATGAAATTAAGACTCTTAACATTGAATTGTAACATAAAGTGACAAAACTTGTTGCTGAGAATGAGCATTTGAAACAGACTTATAAGCAACTTTATGACTCGATTAAACCAAAACGTGTTCAATCAAAAGAACAATGTGATGTGTTAATCAAACAAGTCAATATAAAGTCTGGGGAAATTTCTGATTTAAATGCAAAACTTTAGGAACAAGGTTTGGTCATAGCAGCCCTAAAAAATGAGTTAAGGAAACTTAAAGGAAAAGCAATAGAAACAGGGAAGGCTAACATGAGACCCACTCTGTTGATCCAAAAGTGTCTAAGGATAATATGGAACCAATCACGCCCAAATTGTTGAATAAAAGGACTGCTCACTCCTCTTATATTAAGCACACTCAGGAAGAAGCTTTGGTCCTTAGGGATATAGTCCGAACATGTAAAAAGCAGAATATTCTCAAGATTCACTTTTAGAGTCTGCCTTTAGGTATACCAAAGTCATTCAGGATTTGCTTTCACACATAAGTAGGACTTGCCCTAGCATCAACAATTTTGATCCTCTATTTAGTTGCGGTCACACCAAAAAAAAAGGACCATCGAAAGTTAGGTTTGCCGATCACCTCACATCCACAAAAAACACAAAAACAGACTCGACCTCTAAACTAGTTCTAAACAAGCCGTGTGTTGCATTCCTAGAACAGTGAGTAAGACTTTTCTTACAAGCTGAGCGAACACACCCTTCAGGCAATACCAGGAATGATAGGATTCAGCAAACACCAAGTAGTAATTCGAAGAATAAAGTAGAAGCTCACGCCATAGTAACGTTTAAATCTAGTTTGTGTGAATAAAAGGAATGGTACTGTTAAAGTTAATGGATCTGCGTCTGTGTAGAATTCCAAGAAACATGATAATTCTGATTATGTCTGTATTAACGGTGATGATTGCATGTCTTCTGATAATTTGTGTGTTTTTAATTCTATGAATGATGTGAAATTTCATGCTAAATCTAAGAAAGAGATTTGGAAACCAACAGGAAAAGTGTTCACTAAGATGGGATATATTTAGAGACCTACCAGTCGGACCTTCACTATTGTAGGAAATGCGTGCCCTTTAACTAGGATTACCACTACTAATGAAGTGCCTTCTAGGAAACCAATAGTTCTAGAATCTGAATCACCCAAACCTGTGGTTAATTTGGTATATTCAAGGAAACCTAGGAAGAATAAGAATACTGAGTCCGTTAGCAAAACTGAGGTTATAAAAACAATATCTGCTAACAAACAGGAACCCAGTAAATCCTGGGGATCCACAAAAACCAATGTTCCATCTACTTCTCTTAATGAATGCAGGTTGTCCAAATCGTCCTCTGGTATTTGGACTCCGGTTGCTCGAAGCACATGACCGGAGATCGCTCTCAGCTCACCAATTTCATCAGTAAATTCTTGGGTACAGTTAAATTCGGAAATGATCAAGTTGCAAAGATAATGGGTTATGGAGACTATCAGATTGGGAATGTTACTATTTCAAGGGTTTATTACGTTGAAGGACTTGGGCATAATCTATTTTCTGTGGGACAATTCTGTGATTCCAATCTCGAAGTGGCTTTTCGTCAACACACATGCTTCATTCGCAATCTAGAAGGTGTTGATTTATTGACGGGATCTCGAGGGGATAATCTTTATACACTCTCACTTGGGAATATGATGGCGTCCTCTCCCATTTGTCTATTGTCAAAGGCTTCTAAAACCAAGTCTTGGTTATGGCATCGTCGTCTATCTCACTTGAACTTTGGTGCTATTAATCATCTTGCAAGACATGGACTTGTCCGAGGTCTCCCTAAGCTCAAGTTTGAAAAGGATCACTTATGTTTTGCATGTGCATTAGGCAAAAGTTCAAAGAAACCCCACAAACCTAAATCTGAGGACACCAATCAAGAAAAACTCTATTTGTTGCATATGGATCTGTGTGGGCCAATGCGTGTCGCAAGTGTCAATGGAAAGAAGTACATCCTCGTTATTGTCGACGACTACTCTCGATTTACATGGGTAAAATGTTTGCGATCAAAAGATGAGGCTCCAGCTTTTATTATCAACTTTTTGAAGATGATCCAAGTACGGCTTAAGGAAACCGTCCGTCGCATCAGAACAGATAATGGAACTGAGTTTGTTAATCAGACATTGCGTGAATATTATGAGAAGGTTGGCATCTCTCATGAAACATCAGTTGCACGCTCTCCACAGCAAAACGGTGTTGTTGAAAGACGAAATCGTACGCTAATTGAAGCAGCCCGCACTATGTTAATTTATGCAAAAGCTCCTTTATTTCTATGGGCCGAAGCGGTTGCCACAGCCTGTTATACCCAAAATCGTTCCATGATACGTCGTCGTCACGGTAAAACACCATACGAGCTTTTACACGACAAACCTCCCGATCTATCGTATCTACATGTGTTTGGTGCACTCTGCTACCCAACGAATGATAGCGAGAATTTGGGCAAGTTACAACCGAAGGCTGACATTGGTATTTTCATTGGATATGCACCCACGAAGAAAGCATTCCGGATTTACAACAGACGTACCAGACGAATAATTGAAACCATTCATGTTGACTTTGATGAGCTGACCGCGATGGCTTCTGAACACAGCAGTTCAGGACCCGCACTTCATGATATGACTCCTGTAACAATCAGTTCAGGACTCATGCCAAACCCTCCTCCTTCAACACCATTTGTACCACCTTCGAGATCTGACTGGGATTTGTTGTTTCAACCAATGTTTGATGAGTACACTATCCTCCCAACCTTATGTGATTACAAGCACCAGAAGTCATTGCTCCTATTCAAAGAAATAAAGAGTAGTGTGTGTTATGAATGAACAAATGGAGATGATAATGATTATATACCCAATGTTTACTTCACACAGTACTGTGTGTACCGAAATCAAGACAAAAGATCCCAAAGGGGACCAAAATGACCCTCAAATAAGAGCTTAGCAAGGACATGGTGCAAGCCATTTTGTAGGAGGTTGGTTTGACTTGTTTAACTTGTAGCAAAATTCAAAAAAATGAATCCTATGTATACATATGTGTGTGACCGGTTGGAGCATGGCCAAAGAGGGACCAAAAATATTTTTCCCACTTTCTAGGATAGTTAGTGCTAGTTGATTAAAACGCGTAGCACGTAAATAACGAATCGAGTAACGGAAACACGGATAATTATGAAATTTTAAATATTGCTTTAAAACATAAAAACGCGGCTATTGCCAAAATACTACAACGTTTGGTGTCCCGGTTCGCTCCCGGCGACGATTCTCAGATAATAACAAAATAACTTCCCGGTTAAACGGAAAAGCTTAACGAAACTTTTAAAAATTCAAATTACTACACGGAAACGGCTAACTTATTGAACGGAAATTCTCGGGTTGTCACAGAAAGCTATGGAGGGGTGTTTATAGTCCATACGCTTCTAAACTATACAACATTGCCTATTCTAGTCCCTGCGTATGTGACTATGATAAACTATGATAATTCTGTAATATCGTCACATAAAATTAAATCCTAACAATCTTTCCCCATGGGACGATATACGGAATTACTTACAATATTTTCCTAACAAGTACATAATGATTAAGAACAAGAACTTCCACAAAGCTTCCAATGCTGATGATGTCTTCTGTGGCCTTTGACTTCAAGTCTGCACTCTAACATGAATCATCTTTGTAGTACCTTGTAGGAGAAATACTGTAATAGGCATGAACTAAGTAACCCATACACTTTTGGTTAAGGAGAAGCTTCTAAATTAGTTTCCCTCTAATTCATGCCACATATTCTTCATTTAGAAGCTTTATTAGCTTCCCCCCGAATCAGCAATCCTCTCTTGAGCAGTTTTAAAGATTTCTTACAAGCTTAGAATAATTAAGTGCACAGCGGAATGAGTAGAATACCACATCAAATAGTAATTGCTCCTTTGATAATAAGCTTAGTGATTAACTGTTTGGGGAAACATTAACTAGATCAACAACGTATCTTCTCATGCTTGAATAAATCTTCTCACAACTCTCCCCTGGAAGTTTAAATAATGCTTACTCAAAAAATATCAAGATACTCCTTCCCCTATGTGGTTGAAGAGATGCAACCAGTCTTATTGTATGAACCCCAAAAACCCGAAGTACACACTCTATCCCATTTATGAAGTCGAAATAGTAGCATCAAAGTCAATTATATCCTGGACGTGCGCATTCCTTCTTTCAAGGATAATATGATGAGTTCTTAGTAACACCAAGTCAACTAAGTCCCAGGAGTAGACAATTAAACCCCCAAGTAGTCGAAATGATAACTCAAAAGGCAAACTAGAGAGTCCTCGATGTACACATTTCTACTGCAAAAGATACTGACTATCTAGAGGAATCATCATATTATTGTGTACCTCTTTTATCATCAAAAACTGTTTCTTACATCTCTTCCCCCATGTAGTTGGAATAATACACCAAAAGCCACGAGTTAAAACGCTATTTCTTTGCGGTTATGACATTTGTCTTCCCGAAATAAACCCTAAAATAAGAAGAAGTAGAAGTTCATCACCTGTACTCGTTATGCGTTCAGACTGCATGTCTCTTTCCCCTTTGCTGGTTTTGATACCTCAGAATCAGCAAAACATTGTATGCACATATACTTGAAATCTTGTGAGAAAATCAATTAGCTTATATCTAATCCCATGAGAATCAAACTGATGATACAAATCTCTACTCATAAACTGCTCTCTGACTATCATTATACCAACCCCTTTGTAGGCTATTTTGAAGTGAACCACTGATGGGTAAACCCGATAAAACCAAACTTGAAATTAAAGTAAATTCCCCCGTACTTGGAGATTTAAGCTTGCACTAATGTTGGAAGAACGATGTAGAGAATTTATGCACCAAGCAAATCTCTAAGTACGCTATACACTCAACTAAGAGGCATAAGAAGTACAATACCTCTTGAAACTATCCACATCGTCTTCTGCGTGTGACACTGAGTACTACAACGTAAATCCTTTAAATGATAGTTATCCAGGTTCTTCAAACCAATGCCACCCCGACTTCTAAAAACTAGATAAACCAAGATCTTCAACTAAATCTTAAGCACGAGCAAGTTTGTCACTGAAAGTCATGCAATCCAACCAAACCCGACTTCAAGATAAAATAAGTACACACCCTCATGAAACCCAACTTCAATCTCAAATAAGTGATGCCTAATCAAATCCGTAGTCACTTAGAAAAATTAAATCAATCTAGCCATTACAATTTAATTCCTGATTCTTTCACAAAGATTGATCCCGGTCCTCAAAAAATTAATCTAATCACTTTGCACATTTTAAACTCATATATAAATAACCATTAATTAGTCCAACATACGTTAACAAAGTTGGACCAACTTTGCTAAATATAGTAGGCACATGTTTGTTATTTCCCCCAACACAAATAAACCCGTTTAAATAGCAAAAGTTAAAAGCCCATTATATCATTTTCAACGGGTAGAAATTTAAATCCTTAGCATATGCCAATAACAACTTTGATCCAAATTAAACCATAGACAATCAAAAATCTCGTTATATATGTATTGAGTGCCCTAAATAATAGTATCCCTAATGACATCCATCACAAACATCCCGCCCCCTTTTCTTTTAGTGGAAAACACAACAACCAACACATCATTTCACCATCTTAATAACTTAAAAAAATCAAAACCATATATCCTTAGATTGATGAGCAAAATATCAAACCTGAATCATCATTCAACCTCAAATCACAAGAAATCCAAAATCACCACAAAGTCCAAGTCTTCAAGATCTGTATAATATGTCTTCAGATAGGTATTTAATGGTTTTGTTTATCGTGTTTCCAAATCGTGAAAACAAAGAACTATTAAACTTGATGTTATACATCTTCTTTATTTTTATATATCAAAGAAAAGTGTACAGTTCAATCAGATCTATGATGATAATGGTTCAAACCTAATAAAAATATTTAAAAGATTTATATATAAAAGGTTGAACATTTCTGAGATTGATGTTTTTGTTCTTTCGAGTCTTTGAGATTGGAGATGGGGTATTTGTTGAGACATGAGGATGGTGATGGGATAGGAATAGTTTGGATTTGTTGGTGATAAGATTTGTGACGATGGGTTTAGGATTACATTGTTGGATTTGTGTTGATGTGAAGCTGTTGAAATGTTTGATGTGGTTATGGTCGAGTCTGTTCTTCTTCTCGTCTCGTCTTGTCTTTCTTTTCTTTTTCTTTGACTGGTTAACGACTCGCTAACTCATTGAGTTGACCCAGTCAACTCGGTAAATACCGAGTTGACTCGGGTTGTGTTGAGGGTAAAACACTAAACCAATGCGATGCAATTTTTTTTTACCAAACCGCTGTCACTTTCATAGTCCTAAACTGCTGCCTAATGTTTTACCAAACCGCCGTTGACTTTTCAAACGGGCAGCATAACGTTTAGATAAACCATGAAAAAAGAATAAACCACTACCACCTGTATCAACCCGCACCGCTGCCTTGGTTTAACTAAAACGCTGCCAACAAACCACTGTGACCAAACCGCTGTCACCTCATCTTTTGTATTATTCCTAAAAAAGAAAGCTGGGGTTTTTTCATATAACATATTCATTTTCTCAAAAAAAAACCAAAAAACACAGATTTGGATTAACGAAATTCCAACATAATACATACCACAGATACAACACGCGATTCTAACCATAAAACATAAACTTTTGAGAGATTTAGACCATGGTTAGCTCGTTTACGTTCATATGATGTGAAATAAGCCCAAAATAAGCTGTTTGAAAAGTTGAGTTTGACCACAGAAAACATAAACAAATACCAGATTCAAACCTATCTTATCTAATAGACCAATAGGACACAATATAAAAAAGAAACTAATTGTGCATAAGAACATGCCGAGGTTTTTTAGCCAACACATAAGCTACACGAAATACTTTAATAATAAGTATAAGCCATCAAAAACACAAATACGAATACAAAATATGTGACAGATCAAGACACATGGACCAAAAATATAATCGAAAACCCAAGAGTAAACCATGACTCTTGATACCAATTGACAATATAGAAATCATAGATCCGGTGATCGGGGAGAACTCAAACCACAAGATGCCATGTTTAGAAGAGAGAGTAGAGAGAGAAACAAATTGTGTAAAATAGAATGTAAAATGGGAAATGTTTACAAGAGTCTCACCCCTCAACAGAAGCCTTGGAGGGGTATAATACAGCCCCATACAGCCTCACAACAATACAATCTGTCTATTCAAGATCCCATAGCGAATAGAACTATATTAAACTATGATAGTTCCATAATGTCGTCACATAAAATGAAATCGAAGAATCACAAACAAGTGATAAATTTAAAGAAGTGATGATTATAATAAAATGGTTCTATTCTACGTGAGTGACAGTCTATAGGAAACATGTAATTCTAAAAAAACATTCTATCACGACTTATTGAAGCATTGTCCATATATATATCACAAGAACCAAATCAGGAAAACGAAATTGACACCTAGCCCCTCCAGGATATTTTTATCAAATCTGAATGTTTTTTTAATAAAAAAAACCCTTGAAATATAATGCTCTCACGTCTCTGTATAAAGACGATAAAAGTGAATCTTTCAACATGAATGATTATTCCCAACCAACACTTCAAGTTTGTTAAGACAACAACAGAACAATGTTTTTTATGTACGTTGCAATAACCTCTATAGACATAGATTAGTGACATCGGCACGAGGAAACATTTATCCTAATGGGTTTCATAATAAACATTAGTGATGGCTTTTATCGCACAAAAGTATCTTTAGTTACTCTGAAATTACAATTGTTGGATACTGATCTATCAGATACGACTAGTGTTTCTCTATGAACTAACAGTGATTTTGTATATTTATAATGTATCATCTTTGTTCCCTTAACACGTATAGCAAGAATTCGTTCAATAATGTGTACGAGAAACTCAGTAAAGAAAAAAAACTAAATGGCCCGTTTAAACTTTAAAGTGTTTGGACTTTGGGCTAAAATTCAGTAGGATCAAATAAAGAGTCCAGCGTGCTAGTTAAAAGGCCTGCAATATAGAACGATAAGAATAACCTGGTCAAAATTGGTTTGAACTATGAAATTTTACTAATCATGGCCAATGAATAAAACCATAGCCATATATACAGAGATTATATATATATATAATATATATATATATATATCATATTATATATAATATAATATATATATTACAATATATATATATAATATATCTAAATATAAATATATATAAAATGCATGAAGTGTGGAAAAACCAATTATGGATAAAAATAAATATTAAAAATTAAACAAAATAAATTAAAAGCCTCGCAATAAATTCTATTAATTACTTTATCATAACATAAAAACATTTATAGTTGTTTTCCAGCTTATTAGTACTGTAAGGGGCGGAGCTAGTAGGGTGACTATGTGGGGTGCTGAGCACCCTAATCAACCTATTTCATACGATCAGTCACATTATAATACAAGCCTCTTTTCACATTTTATTCACCTTCTGGCCCCCCTTATCACTATAAACAGTTTTAGTTAAACGACGAACCGCTCCCCCTTCTAACTAAAAATCCTGGCGTAATTTATAAAATTCAAAAAAGTTAATAATAATCAATGGTAGTCAACGTATATAATCTTAGTTTTCAAACAGTGTTGTAAAAATAACACGATCAACCCAACATGTCAAGCTATGACCATCTTCTGCGAAGAATGTTAGACGATGTGAATACAAATACAAAGATCTTTCTTTATAGGTTCCTAAGGACTCTGATTGTGAGCATACACGTTGTTTCTTGATCTATACGATATATTGCGAACAACTCAACCAGTCATTTAGGCGAATGGTGTGAGATTGGTGTTTCCTACGAGACAGTTGTGTGTTCAAGTCGTATGTATCGTCGAGAAAATTCACTTAATGTTACAAGTTGAATATTTGCCTTTGTAACTGCTAACCAAATGATAACATATTATTAACTTTATTAAAAGAGTGGTACCATCACATGGTCAGCCCGACTTCATTTAAGTAGTTGGTTAAACCCGCCGAAAAACCGTACCCACACTGAAACCTGCCTGAAACCTGAACCGCTTGAAAACCTCAAACCGCCGCTTGGCTTAACCCGATCCAACCCTATTAATAAAAGGTTTTATAATGGGCACGTGTAAGTCAAATAAAGAGAGGATCTACTCTCTCATCTACGTACATCTCTCTCTCACAATGATACCACGTGTCTTTCTCTTCCTCTAATACACTTATTGTTTGTGACGATTGTGTTTCTGATCCTCTCAAAAACATAACTTGTAATCGTAGATTGTTTCAGGATGTGTCATGATCTCTGTCCTAAACACATATTTTGTAATCATAGAGTGACGATGGAGACGGGATTTAAACATTATACAAGGTATTTTACCCTTTGCATGCTGTTATTCAACAATTTTTAATTACTTAGGGATAGGTTGGAGGTGTTCTGATTTCATTTTTCTAATTACTCGGTATTTTAAGAATTAGGGTTATAGTAGAAGATGGTTGTCCTCTTTTTAAGGTAACCCTTGATTACTTTAATACTTTATGGGTGGCGAGGTGATTGAACGCGTATTGTGATTGCGGCGATGACGTTTGTGTGGCATTTTTTATAAATAACAGCTACGATTGTTGTTGGGATTGTTGTTTCACACGTAGTCCCTTATCTGAGCCTCTGATTAAAAAAATAAAGGTTGATTGTAAATTTGTGCTGGGTTCAGAGATTGTGCATTGTTTGTTAAACGAGTTGCGATGAATTTACATGGGATCGCTAAAGTTGAGATTGTCCCAACTAGGGGCAACTATTAGGTTTGCAGCCATAGCGGAATTACCTCTTTTCACGCCGTGTCCCTATCTGAGCAGAAATATGCCTCTCCCCCATGTAGTGATAGGGAAGATTCCTGGCTTTTTTCGGGGCAGGTAATGCTTGACGCCGGTTGCATAAACCTTAAAGTAAAAATAACTTTCCCGGGTCAGGCCGAGCAAACATTAAATGAATGCCAAACCTGTGTTGCATTATTAAACGTTGTAAACCCAAATTCTGATGAACGCAGCATGTGTTCCTGCTCTTTCATAAAATTAAGAATAAGAATTATGGCTCAAAGCTGCATAGACTTTCGCCCTATGCTTCTTCGTTGCCGCTGACCCTTTCGTTGCCGCTATACATGGCGTGTGACGATAGCGAAGTTTGTGTGATGACGATGATAGGGTCGTAAGCTGAGGCTGCGATGAGTTTACATCACCTTAGTTACATTTGAGGTTGTCCGCAACTTGGCGGGGCAACCTTTTAGGTTTGCAGCCATGCCGGGTGTACCCTCTTTTTTCATGACGTAATCCCATATCTAAGCATGTGATTTAAAAAATCAAAAGGTTGATTGTAATGCTCTATTGAGTTTAGAGTTTTGATCCATCATAGGTACGATTCTTGATCATCGGATTAGGTTTATGCTATCTTCTCATTCGTTTGGTAAACTGATTATTTCATTAAAATTGTACTTTGAAGTTTACATTTATGTATGTTGTTATACCCCGACCCGGCTTAAGTAATCGGCCTATTATTCATTTGGGTGTTTCGCATGTGGCTTGCCATTTGTCTTGGTAAACCCTGTCTGAGCATTTGGTGATTCTGCGGTGATGGTTGATTACTTTATGAGCGATTAAACTACCATTGAACATGAGTCAAACTAATGCATTGTCGTGGAAGATCTAGAAAGATCTGTAACTTGAAATCGACGCTGCAATTTGTTTTTATAAAGAGGCGGTGATGAATCTAAACAGGTTAGACAGTGAACGTTCGCATCTTGGCATGGCAAACTACTAGATTTGCAGCCAACGGCGTGATGTGTCTGGTATTTAATACATAACCTACTGCCTGAGTGCCTCATCTGTTTTTTATCCAATGCATCATTAATAACATTCAAGTTTAAATGAATATATCCTTTGTTGGTTCATTATACTAACTGAGGTCATGAGTTTGTAATTTTTCTTTTTATATCTATTATGGTTAATACATTCCACCGCTTTTAACTTTAAATCTTATAGATTCATTTTTAGCAAGAAGCTGGTAGTGTAAAGGAGAGCATCAATGGTTCTAATTCTAATAATAAGAATAATAATACTAAAGGTTTTGGGTGTTGCCTGTTGTTAAAATTGTATCCCCTATTTTTTGCCTTACAGGTTTTAGATCATACATTTTGCCCTCTAGGCTTTAGTAGATTAGTTACTCATTTAGGATACGCACTTATTTAGATTTTGTAGCTTTGCTTCTAGGCTTTAGTAGATTAGTTACTCTTGCATAGGATAGGCGGTTTGTTCTTTAGGTTAAAAGCTCCCGGTCTTCTTAGGTTAGGTACCTCTTAAAGTTTTTAGTTTATTCCTATTGCGTGGAAGTGGTTAATGTTGGGAATTATATTTGAGTTGATAAGACAAAACATATGAAAGATGAAGGACTTAAAAGACAAAGGAGGAATTCTTCAAAAGATGGAAGATTACAGAAGATTTCCTAGAAGATAATTGTAAAAATTAGGAAGATTTAGTTGTTTCCTAATACTTATCCTTTGTAAACCTAATATCTCTAGTATATAAAGAGATATAGGTCGTGTTATTTTCTGTGTGTCAAGATGTAAACACCAGAAAAGTGTGTGTGTGTGTCTAGGCGTCAAGTCCTCTAAGTGGACACCAAGGTGTGTGTATTTTAGCCTCAAAGATCTTTGATTCCTTGTTATAGCTTAGATAACATGTTCTACCATTTGATCATGGTAGAATAGGGGCCTGTATAGTCATGAATCATAGAAGATAATGATGAAACCCTTGTTAGAATAACATTGATTTGGGTTCTTATTCTCTGCATGTTATTATCTTACTTGTTTATTCATCCTATATATAGATCTAAACAATCTGATCTAACAATGATTTTTTTAATCTCCACAATTGGTATCAGAGCATGGTGGCTCGTGATATTTAGGATCACAAGGTTTGTTTTGAAGTCGTGTTCTTAATGAAAAAGAAGTAATGAATCTCTGTTTGGTGTTTTGGTGAAGTTAGGGTTTTTGCGACACTTTAAAGCATCGTCTTTATACTTATAAAAAACGACTATGATTATTTGTGTTTGATGTCGAGTTTGGTGAATATTAGGGTTTATTCACAAAACCCTAAATCTGGTTTGGTTTTTACAGCAGTATGTGTTGTGGTTACAGCAGGATGTTCGTGACTGCAAGGTTAGCCCAAAAGCAGTTTTGACATAATGATGAGGAAGCGATCTTGATACTACTGACTTTTGGAAGTTAATGGTGCTAGCTTAGTGATTATAAGTAGTATATGTTTATGATTCCAAGAAAAGGGTTATCAAGATGCAGCATATGGTCGATCTTTGAATATGCTTCCAGTGTCGAATAAAGAAACAGCAGGTTCATATAAGGTTGTAACTGCTGCTATTGGACGTGAATAGGGTTTTATTGGATACTTATTTTATACTGTCCAATAGTATTAAAACAATCTGAGCTTACAATGATTTTTTAATCTCCACAGTTAACACTATAAGTAGAGAAAGAAAATACGAGCTCCGATGGTTACACGACTGGATGTGGGATGTAATCTAGTAATAGAAGTGACTTGCCCTCACGTATTGGAATGAATCCGCGACGGTTTCCAGAAGCTGACCATTCGTACGAATGTGTAACAGATGGTAATCTGCTGTTGATATTTAATTACGTGCTACTTGCATTTGTTTGCCCGTTATCTGTTAATTTGTCCTCTGTATGTTTCGTAGGTTTGATAACTGTACCTGATGACCACCAATTGAATGGTGAAGTCGAAATTCTGATTTTTGTAACTACCAACACGACGATTGATACCCAGAAAGAATCCACACCCCCACCTGAAGAAGGTAGCGTACAATAATGTTTTGCTTTTTCTATTTTTGTGAATGTTTACTGCCCATATGCTTTACAAGTTTTGTTTCTCTTACGTTGTTTTTTTGTCATCAGTGTCGCCTTTTTGTGAGCAACTTATTTTAGCCAGATATGGAATCGATTCAAATGTCAGGAGGCGTTTGACACCTTCAGCAATGTTGCAGCGACCGAGCATGTGGGATCACGACATGCTGAGAACCAAGGTGAGTAGGAGTTTTAAATTGCTTTTTTTGATACTTTAAACAACATGTTGTTTTCGTGTGTGTACTTCTTTTTTGAAACATGTTTGCTCTTTATGGATAATGTGCATAATCCAAACTTTTAATCGAACTCGCTTAGACACGCGCAAATTCTTTCATGACAGCCTCTTAGAATCATTATCATTATCATCTTATAAAAACTGCTTTAAAACACATTAAGCATAGTTTAAACCGCGTTTATTTCTACACCGCTTAAGCATAAGCACAATGTTTCGGTTAACCGAAACCAACCAACTGATACTACAATAGAAAATAATTAGGTTTTTCATTGAATTGGGTTCAGTGGCTTTTGGTGAGTCAAGATATCAGACTTTTAGACAAAATACTCCAAGAAAGTTTAAGGATAAATATGTTGGTACGTGTATCTCTGATATTTTTCATTAGGTTAATTGCTTTAAATATAAACTCTTCAGGCCGTCACATATGTACAATCTTAATGTTATGCAGGAAAATTTGTTCCAGAGTTGGGAGCTCTTATTCATGAGAAAAATAGCGACCCTACTCAGTTTATCGATTTTAAGGATATTGGTATGCATTCCTAAAAATTATATTTAAAAAATATATGCCTTAATAATGTCACTTATCTTCGCAAAGTGACTCTAATAAGGCTACTAATTTATGCTTCAACTGCAGCTACTTAACCCTGTAACACGTGAAGCTGAGGACTTGCAAGGTCAGATTGACCATGCTGGGAGTCGTGTTGTGATATCAGATAACATCTCCCAAAGAAAAAGAAGGATAAGCAAAAAATACAGCACAACCTCTACAAAGGAAGGTGATAGTGAGTAATCACAAGATATAAAGTTACTTGATAAAATAGTATTTAGTTAGGTTAATGCATCTTGATAATATCATTCTCAAAACCCTGTAGGAAATAGAATGTAGCATTTCAAACGTGTGTAAATGTGTTAAACTGTGGAAAGTTTGTTAAACAGCACAAAACAAATTGGTAGCAACTTAGATCGGTATGATAAAAAATAATAGGTCAGGTAGCAAACTAAGTTGATAAAATTGTTCGTTGACTCAAGATTTAGGTCGAGTCGGGTTAGATTGATCAAATTGGTCTCACCTTTCAAATACTAGAACCTGATTATATGCTACTTGAATATGTAATGGTCAGATCATCTCTTTTAAAATGTAACGCTGGACATTTGATGGTTAACTACTGCATATGTTTTTTAGTTATTTTGTTGACGGTGAAACGTAAGGTAAATGCTATAAAAAGGACGAAGTTATTAGCCGATCATCTTTCATCTACTAGAAGAATAGTGTTTACATTTTTTAATGAGTATATTGCAAAATGGGTTTCCAACAGGTTATATGGATTATATTGTAAATTAACTGTCCTAACCGTGCCCGTGCAAGCACACATTCTATAGAGTATTTTCGTAATTATTTGATGAATTATGTTTAATGTGTGTTTAGTATCTATGAATACACATAATTTTAGTATCTATACATAGACACTTTTTTTAGTTTCACATATTGATTGGGTTTTTTACCTAATGAAACGACCCATGTGCTTGGAAGGGGCCATGTGCATCTGCAACCGCAGCACCAGGTCTGTATTCGTTGTTATATGTGGTTTTATGTGGACTATAACTTTTATGGTTTATTTGCGATGGGGCCATCGTAAGACATTATCACACGCAAATATTGTAATAGAAAAGCATAGTTTCGTTTGTCCTCTTCAATGAAGTGCCATGATCATCAATTAAATACCACATCCCCCCATCTTAAATCTTCATTGAAATTTACATAACTCTGCCTCTCGGTAATTGTTCAAAGTGTATGTGTACTCAACTAAAAAAATGTATATCGACTTATTCTACATCTTACTTTGGATTTTAATCTGACGTAGGTTTGCTACGCTAAGATGAGACTATCTTTTACTGCAGAAACTGTTAACACGCAGTCTTGATGCTAATGAATTTGAAAACTATGAAAGAACAGCCTTGGACGGTATTGACCCAACTGTAATACCATAAAGGTAAGAAATTAGAATTATTGGTTCCTGTTTTGGTGGACGTCGTGTATTTATCTGTTGCTGAATTATCTTAAGTCATCTTGAAATATTGTACTGTCTTTCTTAATGGACACTTATCTTAGGCCACTCATAAGACAATTCCTCAAAACCTCAAAAATCGAGTGGTGAACCGAAATAAAAAGATAATTAAGGAAAATATGAACAGCCGGAAAATAACCTTGAACAAACCCGAGCAGAGATACAGATAAAACATAACGGTACGTATGGGTGGGTAAGGTAACAGGGCAAATGAGTTTAATACAGTGGGCAAGCACCCTCTTAACGCAGACTGTTGTAATATACGAAAGGGATGAGATACTAATTTCTGTTTGTTTGTGGCATTACTTACGGGGCTTAAATAAGCATGCATAAATATTAACTTTAGAAATTGAGTTTGTACTTTTCAAGCTTAAATTTCATGTGAAGTGGCTTTATTGTGATACAAAGGAAATGTTAACGAACTTGACCTAACCCTGTATTATTTGTAATTCATAATTCAATACAGAATATGGGATTCCAAGAAGATGGTGAATCTAACCCGAAAACAAAAAGCACATCACCCTGATCATATGCTTCCCACAATTTATGCATCAAGTTCAGAACTGATTTAGAGGGCTTTAAGCAACAAGAGAGTCTTAATTACGTTCCAAAATCCGTTTGGCTCTTCCAGACAAGGCATACTCATATAAACACTATGGATGTCTCTAATATAAAAATTTGACAGGGAAATAATGTAATAATCTAGTATATTAGTGATTAACTTTAATTTTTATATTCAAGATTGATATTCATTTTTTCGAGACTCGCAACATTGTGATACACATAAGAAAAACACCCGCAACGAATGGAGGTCTCTCAACTCTCATTTATTTTACTACCATCCCGCTCCATATAAATCGTTGTGCTTCGTAGCGAAGTGCGGGTTCAAAACCTCGTTACATTTAACAAACAAGTTGCACACTTATAAAATGGTTAGAAAGGCACATAAAACAATATATTTTTTTACTTCAACTTAATAAATAAATTAGAAAGAAAAAAATGAAAAACTATAACATAGAATTAGCGGGCGCCATTAAATGTGTACCGTTAAGAACAAGACAAAAAAACATTAAAAAAAAAAAAACGGACCAACCAGACGAGTGAATTACCACAAGTTATCGAAACGGTCCATGAAGGTTTATGGGTCGAGTGCAAAGTAGTCCTTAAACGGGGCGTCAGTTAACACTTTTAGTTTAACGACTTGAATTTTTAGCAACAAATTACGAAAAAATTTCCCTGGGTTTATCAACACGAGGAAAGTCCCTGAGGTTTATTCATCCATGTAAGGTTAGTCCTTAACGTAAAACCTTGGGATCCACAGCAGAGCGCGGGTGCATATCCTCGTTCACAAGAATCAATTAAAGAGTAATACTTTGATACATATCTATCATTACGCATTTTTAAACGAATATCAAATACTTAACAAACAATAACCAAAACAAATCCAACATAATCAAAATAAAATAACCACACAAAAGGACAGATAAATAAAATGTTGATGTGTATGTGTGTCGCCGTTCAAGAGCAATACCTAAATTGTCGAATTATTACTCTATATACTAAAACTCATCACGCTAGGCGACAAAAATCACGCTAGCCCATTGCTGGGCTTCGAGTTGGGCTCCGTTGGGGTTTAACCTGCCTCTTTATGTTTTGGTTTTTGATGTCTCTGGAGCAATCTCAACCAGGGTTCTAAAAAGCGCGCTATAGCGGCGCCATAGCGCGAGGCGTGGCCTTTACGTTACGAAACAGGCCAAAGCGTCGTCTCTAGGCATAGCGTGCAATAAAGCGCGATAAGATTAAGGCGTGGCCTTTTTTGAAGCTTTTAAAAGATTTCATGGATTTGAGCTTATTTACAAGTATTTATGATTTGGGTTGTATAGGATTCGGGCTTAGTAACTCCATAACTCAATTTTAAGCCTAGTAGCTAACTAATATTGACCACTCTATAAATATTTTTTGCCGCATTAAGTCACGCCTTAAAAATACTATGACGCAACGCCTCACGTTAAAGCTTGAGGCTAGGCTATACCGCCACGCCACGCATCATGCTAATTATAACCCTTGATGCTCAACACACACCGATCCCAAGTGGTATTTTGTTACGCACCGTGATATCTCAATCCGTCTTTATCCCAAACACACACACAGAAATCTTCAAAAAAAGTTTAATGGAGAATCGACGAGTTTGTAAATCCATTTAACATCACATAACACAAATAGAGGATGTTTGGTAAAGGGGTTTGATAAAAAAAAAGGCATTTGGTTCTCATTACTGTTCTTGGCAGACATGAAAGAGCACCTTGAATCAGTTATGTTTATAAAGTTTGAAACTTTTTTATATAAATTTGATTGATATATGATTTGTATGTTTATTTATTTATGGTGTGTTGGATAATTATGATTGCGGTTGTATGTGTAGATTAATGGTGCAACTTCGGGGGTTTTTTATATGTGTCGATTAATGCTTCGATCTGTAAGGGTTTCAATTTTGGAGGTTTCTGATTTCCATTTTGGTTGCTGTATTCGTGTTTTGTTTGGGGATTAGAAAGATGACACTTATTTAGTCGTTGTAGTTTTGCAGATTTATGGTTCGGGATTGCTCATTTTGCTACGCGCGTAATTTGCTATGATGTTTTCCGAATAGGCTGTGATGATTGTTGTAATATGGGTAAATGAAATGGGTCATTGAAGATCCGATGCTAACTTGGCAAGGCATGACCGGATGGCGCATAACATTTGTACCTACTGTGCAACCAGGTTTCTTTGTTTGCATTTTTTTTGCTATTTGTGATGTTGGTTCAGGTAGATGAATAACTGTTTTTGTCCACACTTTGGTTAAATTATGTAATTAGTGATAGTGTGATACAATAATGATACACATAAATGTAGGATATATGCTTTTGTGAAAAGGGTATTGGTCCAAAACCCATCCACACACGGCTCTATCATCCACTTCTTTATGTTTCGGTCGGTTAGCTGAGGGTTTGGGAGCCCCTAACTTACTGATGCTGATATGGGTTTGGTTAGTAGCAGCCTTTGATTGGTTAATTTTTTGATTGTGAGGTGTGTGTTGCAAACAACGTTGTTGGTGTGGTGTTGTTGGAAGGTATGCGTATTGTTAATTGATTTTTGTTGTTTCAAATCAGGCCTTGTTTATTAAGATGTATACTTTGCTGTTAATAAGAAGTTTGATTTGTTACATATGTTTATTGCGCTTTCAATTTGCTTCTATGAAATGGAAATGTTGGTGATATTAATTACCACAGGCTATAATGTATTAAAATAGGTTCGATTAAGCTTATGGATGTCCGCATCTTGGCGAGGCAAATTATTAAGTTTGCAGGCGCCATGGCGGATGTATCCGCTTCTTCAATTTATAACCTCTCTGAGCCTCATTCTGATTATGTCTGATTTTAATGCAACATCGACACTATCAGGATGACTTTTAGTAAATACAAAAAAGTAGGCCACCTTAAGCCCGCAAAAAAAGTCGGCTTTTGTCGCCTACCGTGATGGGGATTAGTATATAGATGAATATATATGTTGTCTTAAGGTCCGTTGAAGCTGACTATGGGATTGTTGTTGTTTGAATGGCCCAATGGATACGTGACGGTGGGGGCTGTGATATTGATATTGATTATAAGAGGCCGTGATGAATTTAAACAGGTTCGATTAAGGTTGTGGTCGTCCGTATCTTGGCGAGGCAAATTATTAAGTTTGCAGCCATGGCGGATGTATCCCCTTCTTCAATTTTTAACCTGTCTGAGCCTCGCACCCGCTCAATTTGATGTTGTATTTTGAGCAGTGTTAATATCAATCAGCAGAAAAGCAAACAGACCTAAGTTATTAATGGGGAATTAGTAGGTATTGATGTGGAACCTGTGAACGGTTAAAACAGTAATTTGTCATAAAACTAAGGTAACGTTCTGATATAGCTGTATTTTTATTTGATTTCATATAACAGCTGGTAGAAATATCGAGTAGGAAATTGTAAACAACTGACATAATCAACCTGTAAACTGTCGTGTAAAGTTGTTGGAATACTCATTGTTGCTATTGCATTTTGTAAAAAAATTTGCTTCGATGCCTTCAAAATTTACTATTAACTATATCTGAAACATCTTATGCAACATAATATGCAGGTCACTGGGAGGAACAATTGCACGTTAAATGTAGTTCAAATTTAGAACCCAAAAAGAGATTCAAGCCCACCATGGACACCTAAAGATAAGTTAACTGCTATAAAATATAAAAGTTATAGGTTTATTGATGTTTGTATAGTTATTGAAGTTTGTATAGTTATTGAACTTCTTTTTGTTGTTTGATCGAGAACCTAAATTTTGCAGGTGCAATAGAGTACTTTGGTACGGGGAGGAGACTATCATACGTCACATACACATTGGGATTAACAGTTTTCTCATCACAGACCCGTTTGAGGAAATTTATATATTTTACAAATCAAAGGTGAGTTAAACTGAAACAAAATAGAGCACGTGTCTCAAATAATTAAAACTCTCATCCATCATTCACAACATTTTGCTCTATCTTCTATCATATCACCGCCTATCACATAGCAGTTCTTACCAAAAGTAACAATACAAACCTTCACATTCGAGAAACGTTAAACACAAATTTCAGAATCGCGGGTGTGATTGCAGGTCCAATTAGGTCAATTGATGTGTTAAAGTTTGTGCTTTTTGTTTGGTTTTGTGAAGTCCCAAATAAACAGATCTTCTTTTGCTTGTTAACACTTAGTTAACCTGGATAAATCCAAACTAACTATAAGAGAAACTATGATTGTAAATACTACAAGTTATGCGGAATCTAACTACAATAACATACTAAGGAAGATCAATGAATACTAAACTTGAATATATTTTAATGAATTCAGCCAAGGTTACAGAATAACAAACTAAGAGATATGTGTTTCTATGAAAGAATTGATATTCTAACATGTCCGTAGGGTTCCATTTTATACACTAAGACAACCCTAAGGGCTTACAAAACGCGTTAATAGATCCCATAGCATATCAATTCCTAATATATCTCATGACATATCAACATAAGCAGTACTAACCTTCTTTCTTAATACTAACAATACTAATCAAACTAACTAAACAATACTAATTATACATGGCAGTCAACTAAGCATTTGTACTGGCAGTACTAACTACTATAACTAGCAGTACTAACTACTTAGTCTATTTCTTCAGTCATTAGCAGCAATATCAATCTTGAACCAACAGTAGTAAAGTAGTACTGACAGTAGTAACTTAAAATTCCCAACAATCCTCCCCTAAACTTGATATTTACTTGTCAATCATCAAGTTTCTTCAGTTTTTTATTTTAACATCTTAGATCATTAGGAGGATGTATCCAAACATTTTACTACTCTTCAAGCATTGATTTGATGAACTTGATAAGCTCAAATGCCATAGTACTTTCTTCTTTAGCTTCTAACTGCAAGTTCAGCATCTTCTTCAATAATTCCTTGATCAGTGGGTACTTTTTCCCTACTAGCATATGAATCTCCATAGGTATACCATCCATAAACAGAGTGTGAACTCCATAATTTTCATGCAATTTCCATTTCAGCAATTGCATAACATTGGCTCTTGTCATTGCTTTGTCTTATCATTGCTCCTCCTCTGTTTGGATGCATCCTCTTTATTTAGATCATCATCTGAAGACTCAACCTGTTTGTATTTCCTCCTTCTTGGTTGTGAGGTGCTTGACTTCCTTTGTCCTTTCTAAGACCCTTGACCTCTTTTTCTTTAGTGTATAAGGATCTCCATAGCTTGAGCCTCCTTCTTTTTCTCAAGGTCCAAGCAACCATTTTTGACAATTTTGTGACACATAGTCATCATTCTATAGTTTTTTCAGTCTAACCCTCATCACTTCCAGGTGTGTAACCCTCACTTAGAGAGGGAATCCATGGGTGTGATTGGTACATTAGCCGTTAATTCAAATTGATGTTCCATCCTGCCCTCCCTACTTCCAGATGTGTGACCTTCTGATAGAGGTTTTTCAATGGCTGTTCAACCCTCTCAGACCTAGTACTAGAGCAGGAGCACCCCATGTTGGTCTTGGTGCCTGTTACTAGCCACCTGTATCCATTCCCTGAGGAATGTCAACATTAGGCATTACCGTGGTCTAGTTTTCCCCCCCCCCCCACCCTAAAATTTTTTTTTTAAAGGGTCTTTTTTTATTATCACTGTCCTGTGCTGCATCTAAGCTAGCAGCAGTAGTGATAGCCCTTTCCACACTGTCACCCCCTCCTTATGGACAGCCTCATCTGCTTCAAGGTCTTGAGGTACACTAGTCTGAGTAAAACTTATGTCCTTTTGGTTCTCATACGTGTTTTAGTCTTTCTGCTTTTTCTTGATATGTAGTTGCAATGGTTATTGCTCAATGTGAGTTTCAGTTTGAGGTTCATGAAAAATTTGATTGTGATGTAGAGAGTGGGTTGGGAATTTTTTTTTTTTTTTTTAAACAAAAAATGGGGGGGTTGTTACTGAACCTTCACCCTCAGGTTCTTGTTAAGTACCAGACAGTATTAAACGATAACAGCCTACTAATAATAGTCTATCTGTATAATCTTAGTTTAAAACATATTAACTTGTCTCCAATAACTATGCAATAGCATGTCATTCAATCACAAGCACACTAGATATAACTAGATAACAAGTGAGAAATCATGAGGATTCTATCTAGACATATCCCATGAATAAAAATTAAGAACTGTTAACCAAAACAACATACCAGTCGTAATCCATTCCACTCAATCCAAATAGCACTATCGTATACTCCACTACACTTAAACACCATTAACCTCCTTGAGATCATGCAGCTACAATTAAGCATATACCAAATGCTTGCCACCAGAAAATAAATCTACTCACAACTCAAAGCTTTAGTGAGCAATTCAGCTACATTATTATCAGTGTTAATCTGAGTATCACTATCAATCTCTTCTCATAGGAGTCTCTAATGAAATGATGCTGAATCTCTATATGCTTTGTTTTAGAATGGTAGACAGGATTCTTGACAACACAAATAGAACTCTCATTGTCAACATGAATCTTTGACGGCTAAAATGTATCCATAATCCAACATTTTGATTTTGGACCAAAAGCTCTGACCACAGCAGTGAAAGGGAAAAGCAGCAATATATTGCATGCTTCAGTAGCTGAATTAGTCCACCACATCATGATTTTACATTGCCACGAGATTAATACCTTGAACCAAGAATTGACAACCTCCTGTTGGGATTTCCTGTCCAAAACTAGCACCTGCATAGTACACAGTCTAAAAAGATTCCAATATAAAAGGAGAGTCCTTTAAATACCAAAGTCCCCAAATTGGGTTATCACCCTTTTAGGTATCTAAAGATCATTTTACTGCATTCAAGTGGGAAACTTTTTGGATGAACTGAAATCTTGAGCATGCACTAATAGAGAAAACATAATATCTAGTAATAGAAGGATGTAAAGGTACATCAATTACATAATACATTGACCTAGTATAAAATGGACATAACATTCCTTACCATCTCATCTTTGATTAAAGCCTTGTTGGTTTCCATAGGAGTACTGGCTATCCTTATACTAGAAAAGCCAAATTTCTTCAAGATTTCACCAACATACTTGTCCTGACTAATGAAGATCCCATCCTCTTTATGCTTGACTTGTAACCCCAAGAAGAAAGTGAGTTCTTCCATTGAACTCATCCTGAAACCTTTTTGTACATTACATTTGCTCAAAAATCGTACACAAAGAATTTTTAAGTGGAACGATAACCCAAAGATGATGTCATCTACATAAACTTGTACCAGTATGAATAACATCCTTGGTACTTCTTTTTATGAACAAAAGTCCTTGTCAATTTGACCTTTGTAGAATCCATTGCCCAGCAGATAGGTATAGAGGTCCTCATACCAAGCTCTAGGAGCTTGGTGTAGCCCATATAAAGATTTCTCCACTTTGTAAACTTTTTTTGGAAATTCTGGATCCACAAAACTTGGAGGTTGGCTAACATATACCTCATCATCAATAGTAGCATAGAGAAATGCACTTTTAACATCCATCTGGTATACAAGAAAATTCATGAATGATGCATAGGCCAAAAATAACCTAATTGCTTTAATCCCGGCAACAGGAGCAAAAACCTCATCATAATCAATGCCTTCTTCTTGTTTGTATCCTTGTGCTACATGATAATTACTAATGCAACCGTTTAACTAATAATCCTTAAATAATGGCAGTACTTTGACTTTTTCATCTTTAAGCCAGCAGTACTTTGACCTTCAACTTAGCAGTACTTTGACCTTCTGGCTTGTATTTCCCAACATTCTTGCATTGCTTCAACCGAACTTTCATCATCAAGGGCTTGAGCTATTTTTGTAGGTTCTTGCTGAGAGAGGAAACAGGCAAATAAGCAATTCTAAAAATCTTTATGATTTGTCCTTCTCTGTTTTTTGGATGTAGCTAATCATAGCATGTTCTCTAAAACTCTTCTTTGTCATGCCCCTTATTTGTACTGCTGATCTTGGATCTCCAATTATTTGATCTTTAGGATGAATAGAGTGTACTCTAGTTGAGGGAATAGGATTGACAATAGTTGAAAGTTCCATGTTGTTGAAATCAGCCTCTGCACCCATAACCTGAGCAGCATAAGGAGAATTGTAAGTGTCCAAATCATCATCATCATAAGCACTACCAAAAATGCCAGTATTGTGGACTTCAGCAGTATCCTCCAAATCAGGCATGAGAGGATCATCTGGAAAGGATCCACCAAGAGGAACAAATGATGGTTCTGATCCAGCATCACTAAAAATTCTTGATCCACCAGCAGTATTAACTGGTTTGTTGCTATACGGTATTAAAAACTGTTTTGTGATGCGTTGCCTCTAAGTAACTTCCCTAGAAAGATGGATTGCCTGTTACATTGTGCTTGAAACTCTTTTCTAACAGCATCTGATTGCTCTTTAGCCTCCTTTTCTTGATCCATTATCTTATCAAGAACATTCTTCAAGGCTTGTTCATTCTCACTTGCTGGTTTTTGTATAGGAGTTTCACTAGCAACATCATCATCTATATCATCTTCATTTGTTTCATCTGAGCTCTTGTTGCTTGAAGAGATAGAGGACCATAATGAGAACACAATATATTATTGAGTAGACACATTCTTTTCTTCAGATTATCCAGCATCAATATTTTTCTTCAAACCTGTATTACCATTAGTTTCTTATGGACCTGCATTTTTGTTAGTTTGATTCCCTGCAGTAACTGGTTGATAATTCATAGAATTTGTTAAGGAATCAATATCAAAAAGCCAGTTAGGTCCTTGTCCTTCAACATTTGGTTTATTTTCAAGAAAGTTTACATGCAGATTCTCGTCAACTTTTCTGGTTTGAGAATGAAATACCCTAAAAGCTTTGCTATTTACAGAGTACCCCACTAAAAACCCTTCTTCAGCCTTCCCATCAAATTTGCCTAAAGAGTCTAGGGTATTTAGAATAGTAACAGGATATCCAAAAGGTCTCATGAAACTTATGCTTGGTGGTCTACCAATTATAAGTTCATAGGGTGTCTTGTTATGAGGCTTGGTCACTAAAACCCTATTTAGAACATAACAAGCAGTATTAAATGCTTCAGCCCAAAATACAGTAGGTAGAAGTGAGTCTGCTAGCATAGTCCTAGTAGCCTCAATCAGAGTCATGTTCTTTCTCTTAGCAACTCTATTTTGTTGTGGAATTCTGACAACACTAAATTCCCTTTTTATCCCTTTTAATCCACAGAATTCATTCATTTCTCTGTTTTTGAATTCTGTCCCATTATCACACCTGATTACTTTAACCTTATGGTTTAATTGGTTTTCTATTTATGTTATAAATCTCTTTAGAATCCCACTAGTCTCATCCTTAGAGGCTAAGAAGAAAACCCAACTAAACCTGCTAAAGTCATTAGTCACTACAAGGCAATATGTCTTATGGTTGATACTCCTAACAGATGTTGGACCAAATAAGTCCATATGCAACATCTATAAGGGTTGGCTGATAGAGCTCATAAGTTTAGCCTTACAGGAAGCCTTGTGTTGCTTTCCCTTCTAACAAGCAACACAAGTATGGTCATTGTCAAAAATCTTTGAAGGAAGACCTCTTACAAGGTTTCTCTTCACAAGTTTATTCATTGTTTTAAAATTCACATGACCCAGCCTCCTATGCCATATTTTAGACTCATCAATTATTGCTTTTGCAAACAAACAAGTTAAATCTCCAGAAGGAACAACATTCTTTAACTCAAAGTTATACATATTGTTTTGCCTGAGAACTCTAAGCAGTACTTGGCATTCATCAAGTAGCTTAAAATCGGGAGACAAAACAAGACATTCAGTTTCAGTGAAAAGAACATTGTTTTTCTTGTCATACATTTGTGAGACAGAGAAAAGATTAAACTTTAGTTCATTGACAAAAAACACATCTTCAAAGTCTAACTTATCTGTTTTTATCTTTCCTTTTCCTGTTATCTTACCATCTCTAGCACTTCCACCAAAGGAAACAAAACCTCCATCAATGTCTTGATAGTTAGTAAGGAAGTCTTTATTCCCTATCATGTGCCTGGTACATCTACTGTCAAATATTCCTTTGTTCTTCAAAGCTTGTTGTGAATTTCCCTACACAAAAGTAAAAGAGTCAGTGTCTCTTGGGGACCCAAGCCACTACTGACTTGAGTCTGCCTTGTGGATCTATATAATTTACTCTTTTTAAGACCCATGATCCACTATTGTCTTTGAAGACATTGTTTAAATTAGTCATTTTAGGTCTCAAAACACAACCTACTGAGGCCTTAATAGCAGTGACCCCATTTCCCTTAACAGCACTAACTACTGTTTGCCCAACAGTATTAACACCATTTACTCTGACAGTATTAACTTTTTCATTTGAAATCCTAGTATTTGGTGTTGTTGATTTGTAAAAAGACCTTCTAATAGGTGAATGAGACTTATGAAAAGCATTTGTTTTTAATTTTAAAACATTCACTCTATTTGTATGGGTAGCAGTATTAACTGGTCTGAATGTACTAGTTGATGTTGTTGCTCTTAGAGAACTTTGCTTGGCAGCACTAACTGATACTCTTCTAAACCTTGTCAAGACTGCAGATGGAACAAATTTATTTTGATGATTTATTCTCTGAGCACTGTTCCAAATTGGTCTAATTTCCCTTTAACCAGTATTATTTCCCATATTTTTCAAAACAGACTTGTTAGCCATTCCCTTTTCATGAAAATCACAGTCTTTTATTAGATGGCTGTAACTGCCACAAACAAAACAAGCTTTCTTTGTAAACCCAAATCCTAACCCAGTTTTTGAGTCATGTGTTCATTCCAATCTCTTCTATCTACCTTAGGATTTTGAGTGATCATCCTAGATTTTTTAGCTTGTTTAGGTTTAATAGATTCACTCCTAGCATCAGAAAACTCAACCCTTTTAACACTAGGTTTGTCTGTTGCTTGAAAATCATTAGATTGAAAAATGTCCTCATCATCACTAACCCAATCTTTAATGATAACTCCACTAGGCCTAACAGATTCAAATCTAGGCATTTCTACACTAGTATTGCTAGTTTGAGAGGTACTTGTTTCAACTTGAGACACACTCTAGCATGTCTTATTTACTGTAGGCCTATAAAAACAGAATCATCCAATCTTGCAAAGATATGTCAGCTAATGGTGGCATGTAGTTCCCAGTTTAAGGAGGAGGTAAACTTGTATATCCATTATCCTTTTTTGAACCTATCATTTGTTTTGATTTCATCTCCATCACTTGATAGACTATAAATACACTATTAACAATTCACTACACTTGAATAATTTTTATTCAATTGATCTCCATATCCTAGACAAAGTTTTAGCTTTCGCATCAATTGTACTAGTGATCAATTTATTTAGTTTTTAGAAGAGAAGATGTGTCACCTGTTCTAGTTTAGCTTTCAAATATCTTTTTCTCTTAAGTTTCATCTAACAGATTTTTTAAGTTTGTGATAGTCATTATTTTTCTCTTTTACTTCAAATTCTAAGACTACATTTTTCTTATAGGACCAAACTTCATTTTTTTGATGAACAATTAACTGTAAGTCTACAGATTTAGGCTACTGATAAGCTACATTTCTAGATTAGCCTTACTAGAGTTTGTCGTTGTTCATCAACTTGTTTTGAGTTTTTCATTGTTTTCACACAGTTTTTAGGAAAACAAGATTGTACCTCTGTGTAGGTCCCTAGGAGTTGCAGTGTAGGCCCATGAGAGCAATCAGTTTGTTTCATCTCTGTTATGCTATATAACTCCAGTCATATCCGAGTCCATCTTGGACAATCAAAGCATTATCCTGAATAACCAATGCATCAGAGGTCTCCACTGGTACAGTCCTTCTGGTGTTGTCCCTGCTCCTATACCCTGCATCTCTATTTTTGTTCCCTTGATTTCTTGGGGCTTTACATTCCCTTGCAAAATGACCCCTTATATGACAGTTAAAGCATTCAACCTTAGTTTTATCAAAACCTATAGGTTCTTTGCCATTGAAGATTAACTTTCTTCTAGTCTTCTTATAAAATCGCTTAACCCTCATAGAAAGCATGGCCACCTACCATTTAAGGTCCATTTCTTCCAAATCATCATGATCAATCTGCTCTAGGTCTTCATCATCCAGTTGTGGACTATTTGACTGATTAGCAAAGAATGAGAACATTAGATCATCAGTATATGATGATGAAGAGGCTTGTCCCTGAGAATTATGGCCTAATGCAGTAGAAACACCATTAGCAGTATTAACTTCATTACTGTTGCTAGTGTCTTCTGCAGAGAGAAAGGCCACATTTTAAGAGTTTGAAAATGATCCAGAGGAACCTTTGATATCAGCTTCAAACACTTTTAGATTATTGTATAGATCATTAATATCCAAATCATCTATACCAGCTTTGTTCCTCATAATTAAAGCAACATTATTCCATGATGAAGGTAGAGCTCTTAAGAATTTCTGATTTGAATCTTTATTAGAAACAACTGCACCATGAACTTCTAGTAGGCTGATAAGTTTTTTAAACCTATCATATGCTTTATCTAAGCCTTCTGTGTCAGATACAAAAAAGTTTTCAAATTGTTGCTTCAAAACAGTCTTCTACATCTTCTTAGATTCAACATTGCCACTAAATTTACTCTTGATATCAGCCCACAGAGACTTTGAGCTGTATTCCTGGACCTCAGTTGATACTCGACCAGTGATTTGCCAAAAAGCAAAATGCTTTTAGCTTTTCTTTCTCTTTGTCTTTGTAATAGTGTTTGAGCAGTCTTTGAAGGTACTTCAGTTTCAACACCATTTTCATTAGTTGTTACTTGTATAGGACCATCACCATTCAAGATCACTTGCCACAAACTATAATTTATGTTAGTGAGATACTGCTCCATCCTCATGCTCCAAAGGGTATATTCACCCTTCTTGAGGATAGGAAGTTTTATAGATTGTGAACTTATTTTTCTGAAAAAGTACAAGTTATGAGGATTTCAAAACTATAAGGTACATTAAAAACGGATTTAAAATGATAAAGATACGCTATTTACAAGTTTACGATAAAAAGTATTTTTATAACAGGAATTTGAAAAAAACATGCTATTGTTCATAATAGTGGGCTGTTGGGAAATAATTTTATTGGATAGAGCTTTTAATTACGAAGACGTGGACATAAGAATCACTAAAATCTGAATTAAAACGAATGAGATACAATTAATATACGATTTCAACAATTAAAATTTATAAAAAGTATTTTTATAAATTTACACTCAATGTTACTGTTCATAACAGTAACTATGAATAAAATAAATTTAATATTTGATTAGATTTTTCAAATACGATTCCATACATATAAAGAACGCTAAAAACGAGATTAAAACGAGAAAGATACGACATTTTTAATAAAATTGATATTTATTAACGTTTTTAACCTTATAAATATTATCTTCTCAAATAATTAAATTATATATATAATGAAATTATATAAATAATACATCAAGTATTTTTGGCAAATAACAAATTGTTGGACAAGTATATCATTTTTTACAATTTCAAATACATGAACATTTATTTTACAAGTACAAATTAAATTGTTTAATTTTATAAATTAAACAAACACTTTAAAGTGGTGATGTAACTATATAGAATTATATGTAGCATTAGTTATTCAAAGTATTTAGTACTTATACGACCTATTTTAATTAGGTTGCATCTGGATTTCGCTTGTCGATTCACTCACTTGATTTATTTCATTCACTTCAATCACTGAGGTGAGTTCATAGCCCCATGCTTTACTATATTAATGATTTACAACTTTTGCGGTGAGAAACATGCATTGTTTTACAATTGGACGCAAGTGTACATTTTTACATGATTATGTGTTTGCCTAAGTAGCGATAACCCTCTGTGCCCATCATCATGAATTGTCAATTACTTTATGTGACCGCGAATGTTATAAATAGATCTATTTGGGATTGATATCCTCGTTCGGTTGAGTAGCGCTCACTGTGCCGGTTTACCGGACAATGGACGTATACCATGTCGGATTTAGGATGTTGCGGGTTAGAACATCATCAAGGACAATGTTGGCAATTTACATTGCAATTCATACATGTCGAGCTTCAATGTCATGAGCTAAGGGAAATGATGGTCATGAGCTTAGGGAAAGTGTACTTAACAATTTGTGTGTTGTAGCATCAGTTGCATTATCACGGAAAATCTTGCGGTCCTAACATTATATTTTACATAAACTTATGAATTCACCAACTTTATGTAGAACGTGTTTATAAAGCAAAGTTGTCTTCAAGTCAATGAGGCACGTAGTGTGTCAATAGGATACATATGGGGAAACTCTTATGGTGGGAGATCCTATGCATAAAAGATTTGATCATTACATCTGTGGGAGGGGATATTTGTTATATCTAAAATCTTTGTTTATCTAAAATGTTTAACAATTATTCCATTGTTGCTGTGTGTATTAAATAATTCAATAAATCCAAAAGTCAAAACTTACAGTAATGTGTTTTCTATTTTTGGAATGACTTAATTCACTTGAATATTTCTTACACTATTTTCTGAAGTAATTGACGTGAATTACAAAATGGCAGGAGATGTTAAAAATCTTTTAAATTTGATGGTGTCGTAGGTATAATCAACGTTTCATATGTTACGACATATGTTAACTATTTGAATCAACATTTATGTCGTTTCGTAAAAATCCCCAATAAAAGTTCCTTATGGCGTTTAAATTATACTTGACAAGTACGCATGCATAGCAACGAGATTTTGATGTGGCAAACAATTATACTTGTCACGTTTTTTGTATAAACGTTAAACGAAACATTTAACCACAATAACGCAAGTAAGCTGTATGCTGCTAGAAAATCTCGTTGCTATGCACGGATACTCGTCTAGTTACTTTATAAAGTGCTAGAAAAGAAGCATTAGAAAAACCTAAGATCATGTTTATAAGTTAATCTTTCATTAAAATATTATTTTCTTATTCATCCACTTATATAATCAATACATACAATCAATCTTATTTTTTTTATCATTTATCAACAATACAACCTAACATATAATATTATTTTATATATATATTGGTCCCCAAACTCCACCCCATTTGCGTGTTCAATCCCCTGTTTTGAAAATCAGTGAAAATGGTCCCAAAAGTGATCATTTTGGTGCGTGTTTGGTCTCAAGGGATGAATGGTCGTTAAGTCGTTTCGTTAGTGATGGGTACTATTGTAATTTCGCATTAAAAGTATTATAGTGCACCGTTGGTCCCTAAGTGTAAATTTTTTTTTGGTTACACCTGTACACTTCCCATCACATCACCAATTAATATTTTTACTATTCACTTCACTTACACCTCTCATCCCTATCATTTCACAAGATTATTTTCCGCCCGAATCATATTCCTACTCTCTCACAAATTACTCACACAACCATACTTACAATATTTTTCTGCAATCAAACCCTACATGCAATGGTGTTAGTGGACCACACAGGATGGAAGCTCCGTAGAAAACAGTGGACGGGTACCACCGATCAACTCATCGAAGATCTCAAAGCAGCTTATGGTAATGATTTGAAGGCCTTTTGCTCAAAGTTGATTTTTTACAAATGTAATGTTCTTTACTTATTTTATTATCGATTTATGAAGTTAGGTTTTGATTTTGATTTTCAAATAATGCACCCAATGTGTTTTCGATTCGAATACATCATGGTGGAAAATTTTAAAGGTATCCAGGCCGAATGTATGTCAGTGGTCGTGTCGATATATTTGATATGGTCGATATCGATTTATTTATTGTCGTTGCGCTGAACATGATGGTTCTTAAATTAGGTTACACGGGTAAATCTAAGCCCATGTTTTATAATTATCTTAGACCACTCACCAGTCTAGATGAAGGGTTGTATGCTTTGGCTTGCGAGGAGGATGTTCGTTGCCTGGCTACCCTTGTTAGGAGCTTTAAGTTGATTGAGGTCTATATAGAACATGGTGTTACCGCTTTAGACTCTTACCTTAGGGCACCACGGTTTAGGGCAACATTAGAAGAGATTACTGATGAGCCTGGTAGCATTGCAGCAAACAGAACTGAAAAAATGTTGTTGTTGACCTGGCATGAGTCTAGTGAAACAACTAAGGAACCTGTTTGTGACTCTGTCACACCTAGCTCTTTGCCACAACATGATTCAAGTACACCTTGTAAGGATTCTGTTTGTGAGTCCATTACACCTAGGTGTATGCCTGATTGTATTTTAACCCCTCCCACTGATGAGTCTGTCATCACATATACACAGTTGAGTGGTGTACAGGGAGTTGACACACAAAGCCATGTTCTCCCGACAATACAATCACAGTTTAGTGACATAAACCTGAGTTTTGTCTCACAACAAGCAACTGCTAGTCAGGTTATAGATGATGTGATGAGGCAATTATCATTTGATGAAACAGAATTGGATGGAGAGGCAGGCTTTGCTGATGTTGCGGGGAGTGGTGTGGACAGTTCAGGGTTAAGTCATGATGAGTCATTTGGAGTTGATGACTTGGACTTGAACTTAAATGAACCTGTAAACCTAAATGTTTCCCAAGTTGAAACACAATCTGAGCTCCCTGTGTCTGAGGAACCAGATGTTGGTCCTACTCAAGAACCCATTTTAGCAGAGGTTAGCACTCAAGAACCCATTGTGGCAGAGGTTAGCACTCAAGAACCATACTGACTTTGAATGTCTTGTTATTGTCTCACTGAATTTAAGAGTTACCTTGATGAAAATCAGGTATTACATAAAATCCCAGACAAAACAATATGTACAGTTTCATTTAATGCCGCGCGAGAGTTCCTTCAGGAGGACTTGGCTTGTTTAATTGCAAATGCCACAACTGATGAATCTAACAAATGGCAAAGAGGTTGGGTCATGTTTAATTTATTCAAAAACTTGAAACAAACATGTAAAGGGAACCTTGTCAGAGGTTTACCTTCAAGAGTTTTTCCAAATGACCACACTTGTGTTGCTTTGTCAGAAAAGGAAAGCAACCACAAGCCTCCTTGTAAGGCCAAAATCAGTATGCTCAATTAGCCACTCTTACAACTTTTCAAATGGATTTTTTTGACCTACATCTGTAAGAGCTTCAATAAACCATAAGACCTATTGCCCTAGTTATCACTGATGATTTTACAGTTTTAGTTGTGTGTTTTTTCTTAGACTAAGGATGAAACTAGTGAATCCTTAAAGGACTTTTATACAACAAATTGAGACCAATTGAATCAAAAAGTTAAGAACTATTAGATGTGATAATGGAACAGAATTAAGAACAAGGAGGTTTATTGAATTCCTGTGGGTCCAAAAGGGTCAAGAGGGAGTATAGTATGCCAGAACTACCACAACAAAATGGAGTTTGCTAGAGAAAGAACAGACCCTTATTGAGGCTGCTAGGACCATGCTTGCAGATTCATTTTTATACCTAACACTTTTTGGCTGAGGCAGTTTATAGTACTGGCTTGTTATGTTTTTTAAATAGGGTATTAGTGACCAGAGCCTTATAATAAGATACCTTATAACTTTTAACTGGTAAAAAACCAATTAGAAGTTATAAAATCCTTTAGGTGCATTTGACCATCTTGAATACAAATTGACCACCATGGGCAAGTTTGCTTGAAAATCAGATGAAGGGTTTTTTTAGGTTGTGGTATTCTCTACAAAGCAAGGCTTTAGAGTATACAATTTTTAGAAACCAAAAGATTGAAGAAAACCGTGCACAACACCTTTTAGAGAACAAACCAAATGTTTGCAGGGAAAGACAACTGGCTTTTTGATCTGGATTACTTAACTGATTCGATGTGAAATTATCAATCCTGTTAGATCAAGAACAAGCTAACATACATGCAGGTCAACAAGAAGCTAATCACAATGCAGGTACAGAAGACATTATTGATACAGGGGATTCTGAAAAAGAGGATAAATCTGCTCAAGACTGCTTTGTATTGCCAATATGGTCTTCTTATTCTTCAACAATCACTCCTGATTTAAAGACAGATGAAAAGAGAGAAGGTCCAAAAGAGGAAGAACAAGCCTTTTTAGATGAACTTTGAAAGACTTAAGAGCAAGAAAAGGAGCTAATGAGAAGCCTTAAGCTCTCAGGAAGTTTTGCATAAGATACTAAAGAACTTTGTATACAAAGAAGGAGCTCAAGTCCTAGCAGTACAACATTTTTAGTACTGTTAGCACCACAGCTAAAGCTAGCAGTACTAACCTAACTTAAAAATTGTTAGAAAACCAGTAAGTACTGCCAGTCCTCCATTAGGGACTAATCACCTTTTCTGATCCAACCACAACCGAGTGCGCGCGTCTCTCTATGTCAGAAATACCTCCACTGAAGGATATTTAAGCAAGAATTCTTCTGACGGTATTTTTACTACTTCATCTTATGATGATGAGGGTGCAGTGGCTGACTTCACAAACTTGGAAACTGTTGTGAATGTTAGTCCTATTCCCACATCAAGGATTATCTCTTCTCATCCTTCAGCTCTTATACTAGGTGATCTAACCTCAGCAGTTCAAACAAGAAGCAAAGTGAATAAACGTTCTGGAGCCTATGCTTTTGTTAGCTATGTTCAAAAGCAAAGGAGAAATAACCATAAGGACTTCCAGCATTGTTTATTTGCTTGTTTCCTATCTCAAAATAAACCCAAGAAGATTTCAGAAGCACTTGAAGATGAAAGTTGGGTTGATGCTATGCAAGAAGAACTGCTGCAGTTCAAGATACAAAAAGTTTAGATACTTGTAGATCTGTCTTTTGGGAAGAAGGCTATTGGCATAAAGTGGGTTTATCGAAATAAGAAGGATGAGAGAGGAGTTATGGTCAGAAATAAAGCAAGGTTAGTTGCTCAAGACATAATGCAAGATAAGGTACACAAACAAACTACGACTTACATAGACTAGCAGAGTAGACATTCACTGTTCTCCAAACCGAAGGTGCCTAGGATGAGAGCCGAACATAGTCTCGGACCACTCCTATCTTTTCTCTAAAACCTCGAGCAGCCTTTCAGCGCCCACCCACTATACACTGAGGTATCTCTTACTTCATCACCACAGTCAACACGCCCAACTCTCACACAAACCTGCGACACTCTGTGACACAGCACACAACCATATCTCCCCTAATCTCATTCTAATGAGCTACAAAACTAGCTCGCCGTACGATGAATCGCGGAAGGAATATTTGACTACTACCCTCAAAAACACCACACGCAACAATCAAATATCCGAGTTAATTATTCACTCTCTCTCAATACACCACATCCCTTAAAGTCTAATACTCACAAGAAAAAAGAGTCCTTCTCTCTTCAAGTGGTATGCTGCGTGCGAGCTATAGAGCGAGGTGTGTAGATCTCGTCGCATCTCTCTACTATCTCCAACACAAGGTATGCTACTTTATGCTCATCACTATTTCACTCACTGCTCTATGCGAAACGAAATTAGAATACTTAAAGTCAGAACTATATTACAAACAAATCAGCAACTCGTCTATCTCTCTCCCATATATAAAGAAGGAGAAACATGGAGTACAAGCTATTTAAGTCTAAGTGGATGATGATAATCAGTTAGGGGGAGACAAAAGAATTGCTGTGTATAAATTTGAGTGGTGCAGAGTGAAGAGTGAGGAGTGAGTGTGAGGAGAAGAGAGAGAGTTGAGAGAGTGTTCAATGGGAGAGCTCTAAGTAGTTGACTTGGTGTTAATAGTCAAACAGAAAGAAGATGGTATCTTTAATTATCAGGTTAGTTGGTATGTAATAATGTGGTTTGTTTGGGTAGGGGGGAATTTGGTTTGAAGTGGGATATGTAAAATATGAGACTGTTAAGAATTTTTGTATTGGTTAATGGGTTGAATGTGTTTGTGGGAATTAGAGATGTGGGAATTGTTGGAGATTTTTTTGGTATGGTATGATTAGTGGAATGTTTTTTTGGTTTGATTTGGAAGTGGTAGAGTTTATGGAAATAATATTAGTAACCATCTAGTGCTGTAAAGAGATTTTTAGATATCTCAAGGGCAAACCCAAACTGGGTCTTTGGTATCCTAGAGTGTCCTCATTTGACCTGGAATCCTACTCAGATAGTGACTATGCTGGAGCAAATCTTGACAGGAAATCCACAACAGGAGGTTGTCAATTTCTTGGCAGGAGACTCATTTCTCGACAATGCAAAAAGCAAACCATTGTGGCTACTTCTACTACAGAGGCAGAATATGTTGCTGATGCAAGCTGTTGTGGGCAAGTTTTGTGGATTCAAAATCAAATGTTAAACTATAGGTTCAATTTCATGAACACAAAGATCTACATTGATAATGAAAGCACCATCTGCATTGTAAAGAATCCAGTATATCATTCCAAAACAAAGCATATTGGTATTAGGCACCACTTCATAAGAGATGCTTATGAGAAGAAACTTATTCAGGTGCTTAAAATCCACATTGATGACAATGTAGCTGATCTTCTAACCAAGGCATTTGATGTTAGCAGATTCCAGTTCTTGGTTGTTTCTATTGGGATGATAAATCCATAAGCTGCATTGGTTAAAGGGAGGCAATATGATGTGTTGTATAGTTTATATGTAGTGTTTAGTATGAAGAAACATGTTAACCATAGGTGATGCATTTCCAGAAGTTTGATAGGCTTTAGAGAGTTCATGATAAGAGTATATTTAATTTACTGAAGCACTGAATTAACAACCTTATACCATACATTGTTCATCAAAATTCCATTGAATTAGACAACAGTTAGTACCGACAGTGCAAAGTTAGTATCGCTGGGCAAAGTTTGTACCGCTATAGAGACGTTGAAGAAAAATACCGCCAAGGGTACAAAGTGTAAATTGAAACGGTTTCCTTAAAATTAGGTCTCCTAAACCTATTTAACCCATCTCAATTGCACAGTTCCTTACGCAATCTCTCTCAAACACTTTCATATATACAAGCCCTAATATCTCTCTTAACGACGATCACTATTTCGACTACAATGGCTGTTCTTGACTCATGTCCTAAGCACAATATGGTCGCGTATCTGGAGAAGTCTGAAGGGAATGCAGAGTTTTCATGAGATCATTGATTTTCTTAAGCTAAGTTCCATTCATCATGCCTCACTGTAAGTACAAGCTAGGGTTTCTACTACACTTGTTGAACAGTTTTGGACGTCTGCTAGAGTCTAAAATATCACAATGTTATGCACATTACTGCCAAAGTAGCTGGCAACACTGTGTCTATCTCTGAGGCTATCAATAAGAAGTGATCCTTCTTTTTTGATGATGCAAATGGGATAGAGCTCATTTAACCCAAATCAGGCATAATTGATGCTATATTATACAGCTAATTGCGTTGAAGGGATTAATAGTAATAACATTTAACAAAGCTTGGTTTTCACCCATAGGAGGTTTTTATTTCATACAATTGAATCATTGTATTTAGTTTCAAAAAGCACCTCTTGGGATCAAATCCTACAAATAATTACCACTGCAATCATTTGCTTAACATCTAATCAGAAGTATAATTTTATTCTAAATTATTTTTTGATGGTATGCCTTAGACTTTAATGATAAGAAGAAGTTTGTCACCTGTACCCACGTTTTATTTCTAATCTTTTAGATAAACAACTAGCTATTGTACCTGTTACCTTTTAGATAATTTCGTCTTGTAAATGCTTTAAACAGTAAAGTCGTTTCTTCATGTTAAAAAAAGGGTAAACATTTCTCAGGGAAAGTCACACCTTTATTTGCTTCTATGTTGGTACAACCAACTGAGGATGAGGGTGCTCCTTCAGAAAGACCATCTGAAGTACAACCTACACCCTCTCCTGCTCACACTAGTGAAGTACCTATTGAGCCACATACTGACTTATCTCCTGCTTACACTAGTGAAGTACCTATTGAGCCACAGACTGACCCATCCCCTAGACCTTCACCTTCTACTATCATTCCTAATTCTATTGGAATCTTGGAGGTCATTTATCCAGTGATAAATCCCTTTCAGGGAATGAGTGGTGAATGAACACTCAAAGTGTCCTAAGAACTTTGTCTCTCTTTATGTCACATGTTTCAGATTAACCAAAGAAATACAAACATTTAAATGGCTCAGATCAAAAAGCTCAAGCAGCAAGCTAACCCTGTCATCAAACAACCACAGAGCATGGATGCAAAGTGTTCGGGTCCTTTGAGGGGAGCAGAGAGAGATTGACATGAAAGAGATCCGCACAAAACAATGGTGCACAAATAGATCTGTATACAAACAGGGGAGGAAGTTTGCCTAAAGTAACCTTTAATCAATGAGAACCTCTATTTGATGAGATTCCTGAAGATACACTTGATCATATGGAAACAGAGAATGCTCAAGATGTGGGGAGGACAAGAGAAATAGTGGGTGAAGAAAAGGAGAGTGATGAAAACATACTCAGTATTGAAGATGCACTTAGTACTGACAAGGAGAAAGTTAGTACTGACAAGGAGAAAGTTAGTACTGACAGACCATAGTTAGAGCCTAATAGTGATCAAAAAGTTATGACGCAAGCAGGCAAATTGAAGGTACCGATGAGAAAATTGAAACTACTGATGAGCAAAGAAAAGGTACTGATGATCATACTCAAGAAGGAAGTGTTACTCAAACTACTCAACCACCACCTACTTCTATAATATTTGGAGATGATGAAACAATAGCTAAGGTTCTTCTCAACATGAGTCAAGCCAAAGCAGTTTCTAGAGAGAAGGAGAAAGGTGTAGAGTTGAAGGATATTGAAGAAACTGACAGACCTAGGCCTACTTCCACAAGATCACTTCTAACATTAAAGCCTCTTCCAAATATTGATCTAAAAGACAAAGGAAAGAAGAAAATAGAAGAGGAGGATAAATCTGAAAGTGAATTTGATGGTATTCCTGAAGCTGAGAAGAAGTTTAAACAGCTTGCAAGTGATGAAGAGATGGCTAGGAAAATACAAGAAGAGTGGGAAGGTGAAGAAGAAAGAAACAGAATAGCTGAAGAAAAAGCTACCAATGAAGCTCTCATAAGAAATTAATTATGACATTAAAGGCAAGATTGAGTCAGATAACTTCTTAGCTGAGAAGCTTCAGAAGAAGAAAGATGAGTAATTTACAATACGAAGAAGAGAGCAAAATATCCTCATGACATAATTGGTGCTCAAATAGAAAATTCCTTGCTCAACAAAGACAGAAGCTATCAGGAACAGTACCACCTACAAAGAATAAACTGAGAAATCAAATGATGACCTACCCTGAACATGTAGAAACTTTCAAGCATTCTGAATTGAAAACCAAGAAGTTTAAGGAAATACAAGCTCTGTATGAAAAGATTAAGAGGTCAGATGAAGATTTCATTTCTATTGGGTCTACTGAAGATGAAAGACTGATCAAAAAGATGAATGCAAAAAGAATTGATTCCTCTAAGAAAGAAGAAGTCTAGAAGGAGCATAAAGAAGAAGTCAAGGAGGAGAGTAAAGAAGAAGAATGTAACAGAAAGAGAAAACTTGGTACTAGGAAAAAGATGAAGTCAAGAAAAAGAAGATTCATACAAAACACTTCTGAGGATGTATATTGAGAAATGGAATGAGAGCTGAGATTATATTTAACAATAGTCCAGATGACTAAAAGAATTAGATTAATGAATACTTGACAGGAAGTATCCTATCAAAGAATGGAAAACAGAGTGTCTTGGAACTAAACCACAGGTTGATAAAGCTGAACACTTAGAGGAGATTAATCAAAATGTGGTGATTAGGAGCAATGGACAAAAGAGATATTTTAGTACTTTGATGAGGGTGCTTTCTATATTTGATAGAGATGAGTTGACTGTTGTGTATCAACTGGTGATGGACAGATATCAAGATGAGATACCTAAAGGTTTAGGATTGTTGTGATAGAAGTACATTGGGAGATTTGATTAATGTTATGTTTAATCCAGATGATGAAGATAAGTTTTGGAATTCACAGTAGGATTGGAATATAGTCAGTTGGAAGCTACATGGTTCTTTAGGGGTACATACTTTAAGAACTGATGCAGGATTAGTTATTCATATGCTCATAGAGAAAAAGTATCCTTTGAGAAAGAAAGTACTGTTGAAAATGTTGGAATTAAAGTTGGAGTCTGAAGAAGACAGTACTATGGCATTAGAACTGATTAGATTTGTCAAGAAGCAGATTGCAGAGTTAGAACCTGAAGACTCTGATAGAGATGAGAAGGATTTTTGAGTGTTGGTTTCTAAACCACACAGCAAATGCTCATCAGTTCACCATGCTTAACAGGCATAAGAACTGGATAGTCCATAAGCAAATGACTTGTGGTAAAGACTTCTCAAATCCGTTTACGGTTGATAATTTACCAAAAATTGTAGGGTTCTCAACTCACCTTGCTTCATTGGTGAAGAGTTGGCTAGTCCAAGTTTAAACAGTTCTTGGTAAAGACTAATCAAATCTGTTGATAGCCTGAAAGTTTGCAATAACTATAATGGTTATCAATCACCATGTTATGGCAATGAACATTGGCTAAGTCCAAAATCAAACGGTATTTTGGTAAAACAAATCAATTCCCATTGATGGTTGACAGTTTACCAAAAACTAAATGTAATTAACTCACCATTTTTTAAAATGAAGATTTAACTATCCAGAGAAAATGGCTACTGGTAAAAGGAACATCAAATGGCCTTTTATGGCTGTAGTTTGCCAAAAAAAACTACAAAGCCAACTTAGTTAGATTATTGCTGAAAAGATGTTGCTGAGTTGCTAAGAAGACAAAGTTGCTGCTGGAGATGGATAGTGTTTAAAAGCTCAAGAAATGTTAAAGTGTTTGGATACATCCTCTATGCATTAAAGAAGATAAATCTGAAGAAACATGAAGTTAAAAGAAGTTCAACATTCCTGTTTAAAAAAGAGATTGTTGGTAATTAGGTTTTCCTAACTAAGTATCGACAGTACAAAGAGTCTGAATACTGAAAGGTATAGTTAGACTAACAACTAGTACAAAATGTTAAGTACTACTCAGATCAGTTAGTATAACCTGATAGTATAAATTAGTTAGGTACCGTTTAAGAGATAATGTATGAGAATTTTAGAAAAGATTAAGTACGCATTTTTGTAAGCCAGGTTAGGGGTTAATCCTTGGTCTATAAAGGATCCTATTGGCAATAGTTAAGGAAGAGTTACAGACGAACTCTTATCGCAAACAAAAATCATATCTCATAGGTAAGTAATCTATAATCATTCAAAGCAGATTTAATAGAAAGTATTATTTAGTTTTTCATTGTTCTTCTCAGTACTTGTGTTAAGATTCCGAATAACAAATAGTATCATGAATCAACAGTCTTTCTACATAGTACCAACTTTATGTTATTACATCTGGCTATCATCCTTAATATGCTGCAGAGATCTATTCAACAAGGGACTCACAGAGATACTGCTCCATCCTCATGCTCCAAAGGGTATATTCACCCTTCTTGAGGATAGGAAGTTTTACAATAGACACCATTTAAGGAGATTCTACTGGTGCTATTTGTGTTGCAGGTTCTTCACCGTACATTGTGTATTATAGGAAGAGATCTAGATCTAATAAAGTTCTTCTTATTCAGAGTTTTTCCATAAGCTCTGATACCACTTATGAAGTCCCAAATAGACAGATCTTCTTAGCTTGTTAAAGCTTAGTTAATCTGGATAAATCCAAACTAACTATACGAGAAACTATGATTGTAAATACTATAAGTTATGCGGAATCTAACTTGCAATACTAAGAAGAACAATGAATACTAAACTTGAATATATTGATTGCAAATATTCTGCCCAGGTTACAAAATAACTAACTATGAGATATGTGTTTTCTATGAAAGATTGATATTTATAACTATGTCATAGGGTTCCTTTTATACACTAAGGAAAACTCTAATGGGCTTACAAACCACGTTAAGTGATCATGCATATCTATATTACAACTAGTAGTACTAATGACTTAGTTTATATTCTTCAGTCTTTAGTAGTTAATCAATCTTGAACCAACTGTAGTAAAGTAGTACTAGCAGTAGTAACTCAGAATTCCCAACAGAGAGCACACATACTGAGGGACAAGATGAATATACAAGGATCCGAAACGTATCCACTGGGTAATGCTCCATTAAAACCAACATCAATGCGAGAGTTTTAAAATTTGATTCTCTCTATCACCTATAAAGAGTTTTGTATACTAATCTCTTTCTCTTGCTTCTATTATAATATTCTAGCACTTACACTAGATTACCACCTAGACATTGAAATGGCCAATGGAACACTAGTAGGCACGTAATATAGATGGAAACCTAGTAGGCACTAATACCGTTATCCAGGGTTGCACTCTAATTTTGCTAAACCAACCTTTCGAAATTGATCTTATGCCGATTAAACTCGGTAGTTTCAATGTCGTCATTGGTATGGATTGGTTATCCAAGTATCATGCTAGAATTATCTGTGACGAGAAAGTCGTCCACGTCCCAATCGAGGGTGAAACTTTGATCATACGAGGTGATCAAAGTAAAACCCGACTAAGCCTCATATCCTGTATTAAAACAGAAAGATATATATCCAGGGGATATCAAGTTTTCATAGCCAAAGTAATGGAGAAGAAGTCAGACGAAAAACGACTAGAAGATATACCGGTAGTCAGAGAATTTCTGGAAGTTTTTCTTGAAGATCTACCCGGCCTTCCTCCAGTTCGCCAAGTAGAATTTCAAATAGATTTAATTCCAGGAGCGGCACCAGTAGCCCAAGCACCTTACAGATTAGCTCCTTCAGAAATGCAGGAATTATCTAACCAACTACAAGAGTTAGCAGATCGAGGTTTATCCGACCAAGTACTTCGCCTTGGGGAGCTCCTGTCTTATTTGTTAAAAAGAAAGATAGATCTTTCAGAATGTGTATCGATTACCGAGAGCAGAATAAACTCACCGTAAAGAATCGTTACCCATTACCCAGGATCAATGATTTATTCGACCAACTTCAAGGTTCGAGTACTTACTCAAAGATTGACTTAAGATCAGGCTATCACCAACTGAGAGTCAGGGATGAAGATATTCCCAAGACTGCTTTCCGAATGTGATACGGACACTACGAATTCCAAGTGATGCCATTTGGTTTAACTAATGTGCCTGTTGTGTTCATGGATCTCATAAACCATGTGTGTAAACCATACTTGGATAAAATTGTTATAGTATTCATTGATGATATTCTTATCTACTCCTGTAACAAAGAAGAACACGCAGATCACCTAAGAATAATCCTGGAATTACTCAAAAAGGAGAAATTGTATGCCAAGTTCTCCAAATGTGATTTCTGGATCAGTATCGTGAAATTTCTCAGGCACGTGATTGACAGTCAAGGAATTTACGTTGACCCCGCCAAGATTGAAGCAGTTAAGAATTGGGCACCTCCTACTACACCTACAGAAATACGTCAATTCTTAGGACTCGCCAGCTACTATCAAAGATTTATCAAAGATTTTTCAAAGATCTTTGACTGAATTAACCCAGAAAACAAGAAAGTATATATGGGGAGAAGACCAAGAAGTCAGCCTCTCCAATTGCTAAACAGAAATCCTGTGAAGCTCTAATCATAGCATACCAAAGGAAATGACGATTTTGTTGTTTACTGTGATGCATCCCATCAAGGTCTATAAGTGGTGTTAATGCAAAGGGAAAAGTTATTGCATATGCATCCCGACAACTTAAGCCTCATGAAGAGAACTATACCACACACGACCTCGAATTAGGAGCAGTAGTGTTCGCTCTTAAAATTTAGAGACACTATCTGTATGGCACAAAGTGTACTGTGTTCACTGATCATAAAAGTCTTCAGCATATCCTTGATCAGAAAGAGTTGAACATGAGACAACGCCGTTGGTTAGAATTTATCGCAGATTACGATTGTGAGATTCGCTACCATCCTAGAAAGGCAAATATTGTAGCAGATGCCTTAAGCCTGAAAGAACGAATCAAACAACTCCGAGTTAGAGCATTAGTCATGACCCTTCACCCAAAATTACCATCACAAATCCTCAAAGCCCAAACCAAGGCAATCAAAGAAGAAGAACATCAAAGCTGAGAACCTATGAGGAATGGACAAAGCATTTGAAGTATGTCCTGATGGAACCCGATGTATCAAGAATCAAAGTTAGTTACCACTCTTTGGTAATTTGAGAGACTTGATCATGCATGAATCCCATAAATCAAAATATCCATCCACCCAGGTTCTAACAAGATGTATCCAGGAATCTAAATAAATTCTATTGGTGCCTAACATGAGGCAATCATCGCAGAATAAGTTGGCAATGTTTGACATAAGTTAATACCAGATGTCAAACCATCCGGCTTAAACTGAGAACAACCAGAGAACCCTACATGGAAATGGAAAGAATAACGATGGACTTCGGTACAAAACACCTCTAAAACCACAAACGGACACGACATACTTTGGTTCATTGTAGATCACCTTACAAAATCACCATTTCATCCCCCAAAGCAAAAGATTGTATAAAACCCTTACAAGGTTATATTAAAATGATAATAGTCCTCAGCATAGAGTGCTGATATCCATCATCTCGGATTCATGACCGTCATTTCACAATCCAGATTTTTAGCAGTCATTGCAGAATGGCTTTGGGTACTCAATCGACATGATACTGGCATATCATCCCGAAAATAAATGGACAAAGTGAAAAAACCCATCAAACACTCAAAAGACATGCGTTCCACCTGTGTTAATACTCTCGGGGGGGGGTGATATTAACGTACGAGGAGAGGAAAAGAGAGAGTTAACACAGGCTGAAGCATGACTTTGATGTTTGGATGGTTTTTTCACTTTGGCCATTAATTTCGGGATGATATGCCCGTACTCATGTTCTAATGAGTACCCAAACATCGGCAATGACTGCCTAAATATCTGGATGTGAAAATGACTTCATGATCCGATATGATATATCAGCACTCTATGGCCGTGAGACTATTTCATTTATATATAACCTTGTAAGGGTTTCTATACTATCTGTTGCTATGGTAGGGATGAAATGTGCTGATTTTGTAAGGCGATCTACAATGAACCAAATTGTGTCATGTCCGTTTGAGGTTTTAGGTAGTTTTGTAACGAAGTCCATCGTTATTCTTTCCCATTTCCATGTAGGAATCTCTGGTTGTATCAGTAAGCCGAATGGCTTCTGACATTCTGCTTTAACTCATGTCAAACACTTTCCAACATATTATGCGATGATTGCCTTCATGTTAGGCCACCAATAGAGTTTATTTAGATCCTGATACATCTTGTTAGAACCTGGGTGGATGGAATATTTTGATTTATGGGATTCATGCATGATCAAGTCTCTCAAATTACCAAAGAGTGGTAACTAACTTTGATTCTTGATACATCGGGTTCCATCAGGACATACTTCAAATGCTTTGTTCATTCTCATAGGCTCTCAGCTTTGAAATCTTCTTCTTGATTGCCTCGGTTTGTGGCTTTGAGGATTTTGTGATGTAATTTTGGGTTGAAGGGAAAGGGTCATACTAATGCCCTAACTCAGATGTTTGATTCGGTATCCTTCTTAGCTTAACACGCATCTCTACAAACATTTTCCTTTCCAGGAATGGTATGAATCTCACAATTGCAATCGCCATAAATTCTAACCAACGCGTTGTCTCATGTTCAACTCTTCTGATCAAGGATATGCTGAAGACTTTTATGATCATCTGAACACAGTACATTTTGTGCCTACAGATATGACTCTAATTTTAAGAGCCAACACTACTGCTCCTAATTCGAGATAGTGTGTGGTATAGTTCTCTTCATGAGGCTTAAGTTGTCGGGATTCATATGCAATAACTTTTCCCTTTGCATTAACACCACTTATAGACCTTGATGGGACGCATCACAGTAAACAACAAAATCGTCATTTCCTTTTGGTAATGCTATGATTAGAGCTTCACAGAGTTTCTGTTTTAGCAATTGGAAAGCTGACTCTTTGTTCTTCTCCCATAATTACTTCTTGTTTTTCTGGTAAATTCATGTCAAAGACTTTTGCAATTTTTTGCGAAATTTTTGATAGTAAGCCGGCGAGTCCCTAAGATTGCCATATTTTTTAGTGTGTTAGGGATGCCTAATTCTAACGCTTCAATCTTGGCGGGGTCAACGTGAATTCCTTGACTATCAATTACGTGCCCAAGAAATTACACGATACTGATCCAGAAATCACATTTGGAGAAATTGGCATACAATTCCTCCTTTCTGATAATTCCAAATTATTCTCAGGTGATCTACATGTTCTCTTTGTTACGGGAGTAGTATCAGGAATACACATCAATGACACTATCACAAATTTATCCAATATGTTACATACACTGTGTTATAGGAGATCATGAACACAGCAGCGCGTTAGTAAACAAAATGGCATCAACATGGAATTCATAGTGTCCGTACCTTGTTCTGAAAGCAGTCTTGGGAATATCTTCATCCCTAACTCTCAGTTGATGATAGCCTGATCTTAAGTCAATTTTTGAGTAAACACTCAAACCTTGAAGTTGATCAAATAAATTGTCGATCCTTGGTAATAGGTAACGATTCTTCACGGTGAGTTTATTCAACTCCAACTTCCCGCCTACCCCCGTAATCGATTCACATTCTGAAAGATTTGTCTTTCTTTTTAACAAATAAGACAGGAGCTCCCAGGGCAAAGTACTCACTCGGATAAAACCTCGATCTGCTAACTCTTACGTTTTGATCCAATTATTCCACTAACATTTTTGAAGGAGCTAATCTGTAGGGTAGCTCAAGCTACTAAAGTAGCCGCTCCTGTAATTAACAATCGAAATGGACATGCAACTTGGCGAACAGGAGGAAGTCCAGGTAAATCTTCAGTGGAAAACATCTGGAAATTCTCTAACTACTGGTATGATTCTTCCAATCGTTTATCGTCATGACTTCTTCTCCCTCATTACATTTGGCTACGTAAACTTAACATCCTCTGATATATACCTATCAAGTTTTAATACAGGATATGAGGCATAGTCGGGTTTTACTCGTTCGAACCTCGGATGAACAAAGTATTCAATCATCGTCAAAAAAATTAACAAACAATATAAATAAATAATAAAATTTTTTTGATTGGGATTTGAACGACTCTTCTCGTCACAGATAATTCTAGTATATACTTGGATAACCAATCAACATCGTGAGAATCAATTTCGAAAGTAGGTTTAGCAAGATCAGGGGCAACCTCGGAATAACGTACTAGTGGCCTACTAGATTTCCATCTCAAATTCAATGACGTATGTGGAATCCAAGTGTAACTTTGGGTGGAATATTAATCTTAGAAGCAATAGATATGATACAAAAACTTTTATCGCTCCTTAATCAATTAATTTTTTAGTTAGATGTTAGTTTAGAAGGAACGTACCCGTAACTACATTCGGGTCTTGGTAAGCATTCTTGTCCCTCAGCAAGTATGCTCTTTTATGGGATTGTTGGTTTCTCTTGAGCACTAACTTTTGTAGTGCCCTTTCTCTCCGCAGGCATGACAAGTTACAAATACTGGTTGTAGGTTGCTTCTAATGACTGGCCCTTTGTTTTTGCAGTTCCTGGTCAGATGACCCACCTTGTTGCAAGTCTGACACTTGACAGTGCAAGGTCCTATGTGATGCAAGTTGCATTTCTTACACAAAGGAAGGTTTCCAACATACCTATTGTTTTCAGTTGGGGTAACAGCATAAGCCCTGATGGTTTCTTGCCTTCTATTTTGTTGTTGTTGATGATCATTGTTGCGGTTGCTATTGTTGTTACGGTTGTTCTGGTAGTTGTTGTTGTTGGTTCTTCTATCATTAAACTTTCATTTGTGATCATTGGTTCCTTGCACAGAATTGTGCTTTATTACCTGATCCATTAACCTCTGAGTTATGGTAATAGCTTCCTCCAAAGTTTGAGGCTTTGAAGCGGTAACATTTCTTTCAATACTTCTGGGTAATCCCCCGATGAAGACTTCCAAAAGTTTCTCATAATTTGGTACCATAGTTGGAAATAAAACTGCCAATTCCTGAAATCTTCTAACATAAGTCTTGAGATCATTTCCTTTTACAGTCAGATTGTAAAATTCATCTTCCATTTTCTTGACCTCGGTTCGGGGACAATACTTCTTTATTAAGAGCTTTTTAAATTTGGACCAGGTGATCTTGTAGGCTTCCTCTATTCCAATAGGCTGGGCGAATGAATTCCACCAGGAAAAAGCTTCTTCAGTTAGAGTACCAGTAGCAAATTTCACTTTGCAGTCCTCGGTACAGTTGCTATGGGAAAATACCGATTCAGTTCGTTCAAACCAGTGGATGAGGCCAACAGCGCCTTTCGTACCTTTGAAATTGAAAGGTTGGCAGCTCATAAACTCTTTGTAGCTACATTTTCTTGCTACAGGAGTTTCTCTTGGTCCGGTGTTCCTATTGGTATTATCAGTATTTGCCATGGTAGCAGCTTGTGCTTCCAGAGCTACGGAAACACTATCAACAACTAGTTTCTTGATGGCGGCCTGAGTCATGGTTGGTGTTGTAGATGTTGATGTCCTCTTGGGAGCCATTCTATCAACATTTACAAAACAACACAAAATAAGAATTCCATACAATGATATAGTCATATCACAAGTCTTTGTATAATAATCAAATTTTTCATACATTGTGATATTGAAATCATTTGACATAGATATTTATTTGATACGAGTCTTAACAAAGAAATACACATCCTTTGATATTACATTGCAGAATATAATGGAAAATTTTGGAATCTAAGACTTCCAGAGATGAACACTCTAACAAGCATCTGACTCATTAGGTTTCTCGAGGACTGGTTCACTTTCCAGTGGTCGTGGTATGATCCATAACGAGTTATCTAACTCTGCGAAGATAGACTCATCAAAGGGATAGTCTGGCGGTGGTGTAGTTGACCTAACTAGTGATGAAGATCCAACTGATGAAGAAGGAGATAATGAAATGGGTGATCTAACAGGAGGCTCAATGTCTCTAGGTAGTGTAGGTGGGATCATATGTTTAATATCTTGAGCATTAATCATATCCTGATACAAAGGTTCGAGAAAACCTGGTGGTAAGAGAGCCATAGTAACCTGGATTCATAAAGATACGATACATGAATAACCTTAACACAGGGTATAGGATAGACAACCACGACATACATAAATCGATGTCATGAAACAGCGAGGTATAATGGAATCACAACTTCATTATGTCATAAACAACTTGTCTACATATTTTACATAATCAAAATTTGACAAGTGTCATTATTTATGCTACACATCCCGTGGTTAGATTCTAAACAAAAGTTGTAAATGACAAGGATATAGTCTAGTAGTCTGGTGGTCCTCCCTTGTGGTTCTT
>BQNB010029570.1:0-55644 GCA_026074375.1 Tanacetum coccineum | reverse complement strand
ACTTCCATATCTATTTTTAGTAGTGGACAATTAAATTGGGACATCCCAAAAAAGAAACATGGACAATAAAAATGGGACGGAGGGAGTATTAGTACTGCTAGTACTAATGTTACTACTGCTTATGTTTATTAGTGCTGCTGGTACAAAAAGTTTATGCTGCTAGATTACAACTGTTAGAAGAATTGCTACTGTCAGAAGATAAAGACGAGTAAAGAGATAAGGATTACTTGGAGATGAAGATTAGAAGATAATTATAGAATAGATTGTATCAAAATATTCTATAAGTTTATGTTTATCTTTTGTATATATTATAAGCCGACTAGGACTCCTTAGTCTAAAAAAGGAGGCTCTAAGGCATTAGTTGAGATACAAGTTTTCATAGTTGTCAAGTCGATTTAGAAAAGTTTCAAGGTTGTAAACCCTAGTACTAGTGAAGAGTACTCATATTATTGATCTAATAATATTGGAGCGTTTGGTTATATCTTTGTTCATTCACAATTACTGTTCTATTCATTATACTTCTAGATATTAAGGTGTAGATTCCGTATACACTTTAGTATACATACAAAGTTTCTACAACAAGTTATTTTGGATTTATCCAATGTAATTTAACCTTAGACAAGCTAACGAATCGATCAAGGATTGGGATCAACACGCACACACAACACAAATTATATCTTCATCCTCTCCCTTTTGCTAGTCCGAAAACTAACACACACCAAACACTTCATTTTCCAACTTTGATTCAATAACTTGAAGATATAAACACTTTTGGGTTGATACAAATAGGCATGGGTAAATTTAAGACAACGTTTGGGTTGTCGGTTTTGTGTTTGGCTCGCTTTTAAAACCCTCTTTGTAAGTTAACATTTCCTCAAATATTTTTGTACTTTTAGTGTTATTATGATGCGTAGATAATAGTTGTGCGGTGCATTTTATAAAAATCGAAAGCTAAAAGTTTGAAAATAAATATTAAGGGGTGATGGTTTGGTTCGAACATAGGTAAAAAGACACAAGGAAAGACCATTGTTATTTTGTGGTCGTGATGGTTGAATAACATTTATATACTAAATAGCTTAATATTTATCTAGCTTATTTAAAAGCTTTGTATAGCTTATTTTTGAGCTTATTTGCTCTCGACTTGAAAGGGGATCAAAGGAAAAATAATTTTGGTTATTACCTATATTTGTCATAATTTTATAGCTTATTTTGCGAACTAGAATAACTAATGACTTATTTAGCTTATTTAAAAAGCTACAAATATGGTTTTGGGCTTATTGTGACTCACGAGAGTACAAGCCATATCATTCAGAAACCACCATAGCAGGGCCAAAATCGGTACCTCATAGCAGGGGGCATGTGATAGAGTATAGCCATAAGGGATGGTAGTCGCCTACGTCTAGGGAATGGGTCCATTCGGGAAGGTGAAGAATCAAGTTTATCATGGGAGGACATGTTATTGGAATTGAGGAAGGACGATGTGTCCAAACATTCCAGTTGCTCGTTCATCCTTGTTGCCCATCTAAGTGTTGAGCCCTCCCATTGCTCACATACTAATATCCATCTATTGCGCTTTATGGACTTGCCAATCACCTTGGCTCGTGTTACGGTACATGGCAGTGGAACCTCCAGCCTCTTCATGACCTGCGCCTCCTCTAGCTGCCTCATCACCCTCATCATCATCCTCATCTTCTTCCTCCTCCATTGCTCGTATAGCGAGCCAAGCACACATCCTATTTTATAGTTCCATGATAATGCATATCGCAATCAATGACTTCTTCTTTGACACATGAGTGGAGTCTCCATTTGCTTAATGCATCCTAAACCATAGTCAACAACCCAAGACCTAAGCATCTTGGTGATTCAACATCCCTCCATTAATCAATTTTTTGTCCTTACTCCCATTAGATATTTAGAAAGCTAATACGGAAATGTTGCAAGCGACCTCTGGGAAATGTAGATACAATAAGATTAGTTGAGTCAATCTCGGTGACGTCTATGATTGGTTTTCCTTCTCCCACGCATGTCCGTGGGGATGCAACGATGGGCTAGTTTAACCCTAAGGTCCCTAATGGATGCTACCTTTGTGTTCCCCACATTGAACCCTCCGTCCCTAATGGTCGGCCAAAACTCCAACAACAAACGACTTTCCTTTACGGTATTATAATCTCTTAATCTACTTAGAGTTGCATTCTCCCTAGATTTCCCTTCAAAATACAAACCAATTCTCCATCCTAATTCCAAAAGAGAAATTTCTTTTTGCTCGCCTCCCAATCTAAACCTAACACCCAAATGATTAGGATTATACCTACAAGGAGATGCATCAAACTTAATTGAAGCAAAGAACTCATGCACCAATTCCCAATAAACGGGCTCATTAACACGAAAAATATTTCCCCATTAAGGCCCAAAGAAGGGGTCGGTACTGATGGAGTTAAAGAATGCTTGATCAAGGTTTTGGCGAGCAAGGAAATCCCATTCAATGACATCTCCCGAATGGATAGGGCACCTTGCAAGAGTGTCATTATTCAATTGGTGTACCCCATTTTTGAATACCCCAAGCCTTCGGACCTTTTCTTCAATAGAAACCTCTTAAGATGAGGAGGATTGCCCTTTTGTGCTCCTTTGCCTTTTGCTTATTGTCTAAAATGAAATCAACACAAAGAATGGACGGAATTAGGATAATACGCAAGGTATGTGTGATCAGAGGGTCACGATGGTGTTGTGGTTTTGCCTTGACACCGTCAAAGCGATTTTTCATTTAGAAATGGTTTGCGAGGGAAAACCAAACTATTTTAATGTTAAACCATTCCCCAATACTATACCCCATAGGATTCAAGACCCACAATGAATATTCGAAAAAATCATGACCATTTTATCTAGGAATCCAATTTTTTTGTAAAAAGGTTTAACTTTAATAATTAACACCTCGAGTAATAAAAACCTATTAAGATTATGTCTGATTATCATCCATTTCGACCAATTGATTCTTGGTATGAATTAATTGGGTGAAATTGCAATAAAATAGAATTGAGACCGAGTCAAGAAAAATGGAAGCGAGAGTGAGAGGAATGAATCACTTACCAATCAAGGATGATTGTGCTTCATGCTATAAAAATTGGGTCCAAATTTGATGGTGATGGCTGAGAATGAGTGTTTGAGTGTGGGGGCAAGTGATAATGAATATGAGGTTTTTTTTATACAATTGAGACCGTCGATGCGATGCAAACTCATTTAATCCTGACGTCGTCAGGATGTTCCAACTACCCTAGTTTGTTGACTGTTTGACTTCTTTAAAGAAGTCAATGATTTTCCCTCCCCCAAGTTCAAATACGCGGTTACTAACCATGAGTGTGAAAGAGTAGTATGGCGGGGTCTTGCCTTTGGTATAGTTATTGTCCATAACAGTTAGGCAATTATAAGATGTCGGTTGGGCTGCAAAGGAATTCCTTTCGTCATGTCGGGTCTTAATGTTTTGACCGGTTCTTTTACCTAGTTTAAAACCGAAGGTGCTTTTCTAAAAACGGGGTGGATTTGAGAAGTTCAGTTGAACATATCTTATCCATAGTGAGTTTGTGAGGATAGATTTGAGGGTATCTGGGAACGTTTTTTTTGTAAGATTTTTTGAGATTTTATGCTTGGCCAGAGGTTCTGGGACCTCTATGTCTGGGTAATTTGTAATTTTCTCGATTTTTATTATCCGGTCCCTTCATCTCTTATCTTTTTCTTTAATCCCCTTGTAACTTCTGAAGAGAGTTGCATACAATTGCCAACAATTACTTTCATATATTCTTCGAGCTGCTTGATTCTTTCTTCCTGATCTAGGATGAAGTTCATCACAATGTGCTCAAATTCTTCTTGACGTGATAGCTCAGAGGGAGGTCGATACATTTTGTTGGTTGTCATCTGAATAAAGTTTTCGCTTCTTATCGTGTTTTACGAGATTGCGTGCCATCATGAGTGGTGTCGACTTTGCGCTCCTGATTCCAAGTAATTGCTCGATGTCATGTATTTCGTAATTAATGCTCATTCCAACTGGGATGAAGGCATCCTTCCACCCTTCATCTCACTAGTGGGCTAACCTCTTCGATAGTAGCCTAAGCCTCGTGTGGCCATAATTTTTCTAAGGTCTCTCTCCTGCTGCATATAGTCCAATGCCTACTGGTGGTGCAAGTCAAAAATGATCGTAAAATATTGAAACTTGAAGCCATAAGTCAAAACCAATATGAGGGACTTTTTGAAGTAATCCTTGAAACGAGTCTATGTTTCTGATAAAAGAATTCTCCATGATTTGTTGAACATTAGGATATCATTTGCGAGTTTTGCAGTCCTTCCCTCCCCCACAACGGTGGAAAGAATTGACAAGGAAACAATAGAGGATTCCTCCAGTGGGATGGATCCTGCTGGAAGACGTTCAAGCCAATTGCTAGCTTGGCCGCGAAGGGAAAATTGAAATAAACCCAGGCGCGTTCTTTCTCTATTTTCACCATCAAGGTCAAGTGAGTCCACAAGTTTTAGGAAATCCTTGAGGTGTTGGTTTGAATCCTCGGACCGAAGTTCGTGGAATGAGCATCCGTTTTACACCAACCGGATGGTGTCAGATCGAAGAGGTACCACGTTGTTCCCTATGGGGAGCTCGATGGTATTCCTGTAGCCTTCATGGTAGTTTTGGAGTATCTCTAAGAGTATAGAGAAAGCTTCTCGTCTCCCAATAGTGGGTTGACGAGAATGGATTACGAAAACTGTTGAATAAAAATAATGCTTAAAAACATATAAATAATTTTCACATCTTTAAGTTTTGATAATCACAAAATAAAAAAACTTCATTAAAATTAAAACGAACAAGTAATTAGTTGTAAATTTTCATTCGAGAAATTATAATCACAAAAAGGTATTGAATAACTAAATGCTTAATGCATTTTACGACTAAGTAAATTTTATTCAACCTCACACTTTTATTAAAAGTTGTAGACATTTAATAAAATTACAAAACATTTTACTACAATTAAAAGAAATGTTTTATTTAAAATAAAACATTTTGAAATTCAAATTTTAGACCTAAAACGGCTAGAAACTTCCAGAGAAAAAATTCCACTTACACAAAAAGACAAACTATGGGAGCGCCTAGTCAGGGCGGCCCCTTAAATACACTGGGCGCTCCCCTTACGTTTAAGGGACCCCGCACCTATTTAAGAGGGACCGCCCATAATAGACGCCTTCCTCAGAATGTCCTATAAATAACTAGACTATTCCCCACTATTTTTCCTCACCTTTACACTCTTCTTTCAAATCAAAAAATCGAGCCCACACATCTTATTAAAATTCTTTGATCATTTAATCATAAAGCTTATTTCCAATGATCAAGCTTAATTTCTCAAGTGTAAGAAGAAGAAGAACATCATCATCAGTGAAGAAGTATTACACCTCGAGTTGTAATTGCAATCATGTTGCATCCCATATCATAAATTGTAAATCATTTGTACATCGTTGTAAAGTTTTGTGTATAGGGTATAGATCTGGTAATTGTTTAAGTATAGTTTGAATTTTGTGATTCATCCCAATTGTAATAGTTAGTGTTAAAGTGCTAATGAAGTAGTGAAGTATGTGGTGAAGTAATACAAAGGCTAAGTGATGTTGTGTAGTTTGAAGTTGTTTGCGAAGGTTGAGAAAGAAGTGAATAAAGTAGTGAATTCTGATAAGCTTTTCTAGCGAAGATTAAACTCACTCGAGCTTAGTGTCGAGAAATTGATATAAGAGAAAGTTTGTGTACGGTTTTCCTAACCGCCAATAAGGGACTTTGTTGATATAGTGAAGAAAACTCTCGAGTTAGGTTGCTCGAGGAGTGAGTAGGGCGAAAGGTGGCTTCGTAACCGAACCACTATAAATCCTTGTCATGATGTGTTTTGAGTCTTTCTAACTCGTTATCTCTTATTTCTCAATTTGTTCATACTTTATTTTATATTATTCATATTTGCCACGTAATTGAATTCACAGAAAAGTTTAATCTAAGTTTAGATAAACAAACATAAACATTAAATTAAAAAGCGGTAAACTATTCAACCCCCTTCTAGTTTTCCACAATTGGTATCAAGAGCCACGTCCAAACAAGATTTTAATTTAAAGTAAATTGAATTTAAAACTTGAATCGATCTAGGAATTGGAAGTAATATTTAGAAGGGCCAATCTATACAAAGACCATCCCAATATTTAAAAGTGATGGATTTATTTAGTGGAAAAATAGATTTGAAACTTATGTGAAATCAAAAGATCTAGATCTTTGGCATGTTATTACCGATGTGATAATTTTCTCCATACAAAATAATCCCAAAACTAAAAAGGATGAAATGTACTTTCATTAACAAAACAATGATCTTAAAAAGAAACTTCTAAAAATATGAAGCTAAAATTTAATCATATAATGCGTTTAACCACATAAAGAATATTAAAGAATTTTATGTGCAAAACAGAAAAAGAAATTTAGGATACTTTGTTAATCACTTCATCAAGGTAATAATCAAGTCAATTGTGTGGTGGGTGGTAGGTTAGGTGGAGCAAACAAAATAGATCTTCCTTGTTCAACAATATGCACTATTCAAGATTCACGGAAGAGGAAATCAATAGATAATGCATTATGATAAATTTAACACTATAATTACTCTAGTCAAAAAGAACTTGATGAAGGTTTTTCTAGCAAGAATTTGTGTAGGAAATTCTTAGGCATTACAATCCTAAATGGCGCGCAAAAGGTCACAGCGATTGAAGAAAAATGAATCTAAACAACTCAGTCACTTGACAACTCTTTGGAAATTTGATGGTTTATTAAAGAGTAATTAAGAAAATTCAGAAACTGTCAAAAGCAAAGAGACACAAAGTAGAATCTATTGCCTTGAAAGCTAGAAAGGAATCTAGTATGAAGAAGCTCAACCTCCGCTAGTATTGATGAAGAATACGCAATGGCCGTAAAGAGACTTCAAGAAATTCATTAAAAGACACAAACGCTTCATAAGACAACCACATGAAGAAAGAAAATCATTCCAAAAGAAATAAGACCGACAAAAATGCAATGGCGAAATAAAATGCTTTAAGTGTGGATATCCAAATCATCCTCATCAGAAAGTCCGAAACGTATCAAATATCAAAATTAAAAGACTTTTGTTGGAGATCTTAAGTGATAGGCGCGAAGATGAAGAGAGAAGACAAAGGACGAAAAGGTATCTTTGGCTACAGCTTCTAATGAGGAACTTTCCGAAACCGAATGCTTAGTGATGACCCCAATCATCATTAGACGAAAAAGACTTAGAAAGCTGAATATAGTATAAACTATGTAAAAAGGACAAAAAGTCATAAGCTAAAAATAAAACTCTAAAACTAAGCTAAAATAGAAATAGAGAATGAAGCACTAAAGCAAAAAGATAAAATATCTAGGTTAGAAAAAGGTAAGGAGTAAATGAAGAATGCAAAATATGTCCCAAGACCTTAAATTGAAAACTATAACTTAGAAAAGAAAAATCTAGGCTACAATCAAATTAATGATGGTTGGATCGTAAGGACTTATACCTAACCTAACCACCTTATGACTTCCAAATCGTCGAGAAAATTAATAGGTTGTTGGGTAAAAAAAAAGATCGAACCATAACACATTTTCTGCCATTAGTTATTTCAATACCCCCCCCTACACATGTGCTCCGAGATTTGAAATTGTTTTGCACATGAAGGAAAGAGTTGCACTTAGAGTCTTAAAGATCACATTCTTCTATCACAAATTTTAATCACATATTTCTCCCTTTATTTTAGATAATAAAACACTTAGTATTTGAAATACCAAATGATTAAAATTTTTGACATGAAAAATCCCATGGGGAGAAAAATTATACCACGATATAGCATGAAATCAGATTTCGCTAGCTCCCCTATCACACAGTATATTGGTATACCCAATATATTATTAAACTTGACATTAGAATGAAATATGTGATATGGGTACAGCGGCGGGGGGGGGGGGAGCAAAATGGGGGGTTGAGGGAGACGGGGGGGGGGGGGGGGGTGAAGGGGGGGGGGTGTGAGGATGGGGCAGATGATGAACAGTGGGGATGAGGGGTTATGAATGGGGGGTCAGAGTTGGGTGTACTCATGTTTTATGGTTCACGAGAAATGGTGGTTTGGGTATTATTAAATGGACTGGGGGGGGGGTTTATGTAGTATGGTTCCGACACATTAAAGGCTTTGTTTTAAAAAGGCTCCCCTCAGAAATTGATTCACGATAAAATACATTCTATTCTACAACTACAATTCTTTTGAAACATTATTCGAGAAAGGGAGAGTTGAACCACACAATTTTAACAATTACCACTTTTTAATGGAAAAATCCCACAAATTAAATTGTAGACCATTTTGACATTTGAAAGTTTCTTTTGAAAAATTGTGTTCAAATTCAAAAAACGATTTTAAAAACATGATAGAAGACTTCTCTTGCTATTTTAGAGTAAGCGCACTAATGCGTAACACTGCCCTATTACAACGCGGGACAGAGTTATTGCAGCTGAAATTACATAAGTCATTGAGAAAAATTTAGAAATGACAAGTTTTGAAAGCATTTGAAACTCTTCCGCTCGAAACTTCATTTACACGCCCTTTTTGATGTTAATTCAACATTCTAGGTACGTAAATGGTTATGAATTCCAAGAGACATGTCCGAGAAGAATAATTTTTGGTATTTTTGAAATTTTCCGATTTATATAATTTGGTTTTTTCTAGTTTTATATTTTTCTATTTTCTTTTCAAAATTTTTTATAAATCAAAAAAAAGAGAGAATAAAAATATTTTACAAATTGATTTTGAATGGATCAGCAGAATTCAATTGCCAGAAACCTCCAGTTCATCTGGAGTCCAAACATCTCATACCGATTTGTCTGACACGATAACTAAAACTCTATCAACCGATATAAAGCTTTAGTGAATAAGTCAGCTAACTGTATTTCAGTTTCTAGACAAAGAATAATTCAACAATACCATTTTCAACCTTTTCTTTTATGAAGTGATATCTGACATCTCGATGTTCTTGGTACGCGGAATGCCTGGACTACTGGATTGCACGAGATGGCTATGGCTGCCTTTGATTCACAATACATAGGGAAAAATTTGTATTCAAAGTGAAAGCCCTTAATCTCTGTGAGCTGAGTTCTCAACCAAAGAACTTGTGCTCAAACACGCAGATAAAAAGACACATACTCACTCTCACTCCTCGGCCTTCTGCTGAAGACATTGAAGTGATGTCCCTGCTTTTTTGGATACCAGCTGCAACTTAATCACCACCTAGGAAATAATATGCCACCAGAAGAGCGCTTAATAACGTGAATCGGAACTAGCCCCCGCGGTGATCCAGAATCTAAAAAAGCAGTTAGTTCGAAACCGGTGTCTTTTCGATACCTAGAGACCCATGTTAAGATGAGTCTTTATAAGGTACCGAAAGATCCGATAACCGCAAGTGAGATGTTTCTTATCGGTTTTCGCTTATAGCGAGCACAAATAACATGTTTCATGTATACAAATATCTGGTCCTACTTGCTGTTAGTACATAGTGGCTCCGACCATACTACGATATTTCGTTTGGTGGATTCCGAGTACCACTCAAGTCAGCACAATGTGTTTTGTAGCCCTTGGAGTACCAATGCTTGCTATCACATGAGGTCATACCATGCATTTTAATTATTCTCATTGAGCATACTAAGCTTGGTTTATAAAGATACCTACAAGAGGGATTGGGGATCTGAATTCCTAAAAAGAATTTCAAGCTCCCATCATAACATGTCAAACTTGCTGTGCATTAGTGTTTCGCCAAATCCTTATTTGAAAGATTTGGGTTCGGAAAACCAAAAATTATGTCATCAAACGTAAATTTGCACAAGCAGTATGGTCTTTCCCTATGTTTAAGTTATGAACAGAGTTGGATCAAATAGAAACCTTTTGAGAATCCGTTGGATACCAGGAAGTTGGAGTGTTCATCATACCACCTCTTGGTGCTTGTTTTGAGACCATAAATGCTTTCTTAGACGGTAAAACTTTGTCAGGATGATATGGGGTCAACAAATCCATCTGGTAGGTTTACGTACCCTTTTTCCTTCTTTAAGAGGTCCATAAAGAAATGTTTGTTTATAAAACTTCCCATTTGGTACACTGTAAATGATTTGTGTGCAGCATACGCAATGAAACAATCGTACAGCTTCCAACCAGCAACAGTGCATAATGTACCTTCAAAATCAATTCCTTCCTTTTGAGTATATCCCTTAGCCACAAAACGAGATTTGTATTATGAATGATAGTATTTTCCTCATCATGTTTGTTTTTTTCCAGACCATTTTAAGTTAAAGACACTTTTCAAAGTGGACCTGTCGACTAATTCCATACATCTAATCGATCAAATGACTAATGAAGTTCTTCCAGAGTGCATTGATACAATCCATGCAGAATCAACAGCCATGGCTTCTTTGATGTTCCATTGGTTCGGTACGACACACGTGAGTGCGAGCATACATCATCTCGCCATCGTGTTTCACTGACGTCTATTGTTTTCTTACTGATTCAACGGATTTTTCCAATGACTTGTTCTAATGGATAACTTTTGGTCCAACGTTGTGCGGAAGGATGGTGTTGATAGATAGTAGCATGTTTAGACGTATCAACATTACGAGACGATGTCTCCCCCCTTGTTTCGTGTACCGGTGTACTAAAGATGTTGATAAATTCATCATCGACAAATTGTGGCATTTTCTGTATTAGTTCTTCCTTTGCTTGAATAGATGTTTCTAAGAAATGTGCATGACCAGTTGGTACTGTAGATGGAGTTTGATTTTGTTGAATGAATTTCAATGGAAGGTGGATCTGCAACATCGGTTATTGTAGAAGGTGAGATGTGTTATGTTTTGACATTAAATCGGATTATCAGCAGCATGTACAGCGGAAGACTTTAACACAATAGGAGAAGTTCTATTGAGTAATTCACTGAACATCGGACTCTATAGCAATTCCAGCTCATTTGATGTTGTTACTGTCTCAGCAATTTGAGGAACATTTTCTTGACATTGTGGACCGGTACATAAACTAGTCTTGTTTCAAGTACCGTTGTTTGAACATTGTAGACCGGGGTCAGAACTGACGTAATCTGACGCCATTTGAGGCAATTCGTCAAAGTTACATGAAAAGTTTCAACTACCGATTCTTGTTCTCGATTATTAAATACCCAGTAAGCCTTTGACTGAGTAGGAATAACCCCGAAACAAAAATACAGCATCGCCTTTTTTCCTTCCTTCATTTTATCAAGATTTTCACACCATCTCAGCTGATGTAGTAGAGAGAACCAAAGATGTGAAAGAAACTTGACTGACGGTTTTACCCGGGACTTGATGATATGATAGGTGTTTTTCCCTCATGTCGATGAATTATAAGTGTAACGGTTTTTGAGAAAACATCTGTTGCAATTGCTTCAGCCCAGAAAGAACAAAGGAACTTAAGCGCGCTTAGCATTTTCGAGCACCTCCAACAAGAGTATGGGTTCCGTCTTTCGACAACGCCGTTTGTTCAGGGTGTTTTGAGCATTTGACGTTTCATGTCTTATTTCCCTCTTTTTTGCAAAGTAATGCAAGAAAGAGATTTTATAAGAAATTTCGTGCTTACACACTTTGTCAGTTCGAATCTGTTGTAACTTGAGCAAAAATAGAAGTCCTCTTTGGACAAGTGTGGAGGAAATCAATGAGAACTCCAGGTGATTCGTCTTGGAACACCTCAAGAAGAGGTCCAAGTTATCGGGAGTAGTCATCAACAATTACAAAGAACATATTTTTCTTTCCATTACTGCTTTCTACCATTGTACACATAAGTCCATGTGTAGTCTAGTGTGAAAATGACTTTCTTTTTGCTTTCCCTAACTACATAAAAGAACACAAAGATCTTTTACTAATTTTCAATTTTGGAAGGTCCATTCACAATATTATTCTTGAAACGCACAAGTTGATGTGTCCTAAGATTAAATGAGATATATGAAGATAGCATAACCATGCATTGATAACAAAGGTTGCTATAGCCATTAAGCAAATTGGATTAGTAGTTGTTTGAGGAGTCGTGAAGAGTGATAGAATACAGATCTGTGCCACGAGAACCCCTATGAGAAGATCATTTCCCTTCAAATCACCGGATGTACCATAGACTGATCCGAAAAGCAACTTCCAAATCGCATAACAAATTGACCAACGGAGAAATAAATTATGATTAAGTAAGTCCCTTCGACGTAAAAAACCCTTTTGATAGTAATAGCACCTTGAACCAGATCATCCAATAACTCAAGAATTGTGCAATTTGATCATTACTAAACTACAACAACCGTTCCCAGCAAATTTCATCTCCCACAAAATTTAGTTATAATCATGAGATTTCCGTCATATGCTTTAGGAGCACCAGAGTCTGAACTATAATAGAAAATAACTGGGGACAAAGCAGCAAAAGAAAATAGAAGACAATTGGAGTATTAGACACAAAGTGTAACACCAAGGAGTCTATATGTTCTAAAATATTAGCATTCTTTGATGCATTTCCTAGAGGCATAACTAACGTTTTGGGGTTATACATTTCCTTTTTGATACTGTGGGTTTTCCCATTTGTATCCATATGGTGTTTACTTAGGATACCACCGAACTGCATTGTCTTACTAACTTGCTAAAAACTTCCTATTATGTTTCTAGATTTCATAACAGTGGAGTCTGTTGCAACGGTTTTCTTACTGGATGTGCAACAGATTGGTTCACATTAAGCTTGAGGTTTCCTATGTAAACAAACTGACACAGTCATTGTTGTCTAGTCCAGAATTCACGCCATTTATATAATGTAGAAACAACAAATCATGATTGTCAATCAGCACACAAACTTTCCACAAGTAACACAAACACAGATTAACATTCGAGGTCTGAGCATTCAAACTTCATTACAATGCAGTTACATACGTTTTATTATTTGAAACTTAACTTCCTACTGTGGTCTTCACTCTTGCTTCTTCCTTGACTAATGTTAGACATGACTATATCTGTCCAGATGATTGCTCTTTACACTGTGTCTGCTAACACTATATTGGGGAATATACTCCTATACGAAAGGACACACGTTTGTTAAGGTTTCCTAAGTGTTCTTGATGAAACTGAGGTGTTCAAGTTTGATTTTTTTAGGCTTTTGTGTGCACTTTTTACAATCCTTAGGTGCTATCACATTTGTGTTCTTTTGGACATTGGCAACATTATATTCTAGGCAAAATCAAGTGCATACTGTTTTGAAATCATTTGACACATTTTGTTTGGTAATTGTCTTTGACTTTGAGAAATCTTTCTTTTCAAAAGAATCTAAAAAAATAGCTGGTTTACCTAAAATGGATTATCTTTGACTTTTAAAAGCATTCGGTTGTCGAATAACCGATGATTTTTCAAACTTAGGTTGTCCACAAGATTTTTCCTTTCATCTTTTCTATGAGGTTTTCTTAACAACCCACTTATTCAATTCCTTTGTCTTTGTAATTGAGCTATCAGTCTTGAATTTCCAAAATTACTGTTACACAGTTCTTCATAAATAACGTTTGACTTGATTCTTTGAAAGATTTGTCTGTTTTACTTTTCTTTACAATGTTGTAAATCAAGTTCAAGATTAATCGCATGTTTCTGAAGTGCTTCAAAACTCTTTGACATTGTTCTACCTATGTAAGTCTCTTTTTTTCAAGATGTTCACATTTTTTCCCAGGTTCTACGTAATCACATTGCAAATCAGTAAATCATCTAAATAATTGTATATACCAAGTATTGCAATTCATGTGATCAGCATAGTAATATTCCCTTAAAGTCGGATCGATTTCATTTTTAAAAAATGTGTTTTTTTTTTGAGTTCCAATTGAGATTTGAGAGTGTCTATTCATGTTTTCAAGAGAATTAAAGTATCTCAAATCAGCAACCATTTCATCTTTCAAACGACAAGTGGAAAATTGTTCTAAGTCCGCATATGTGATATTGCTAATTTGGGGCCAAAATTTCCTTCTATAGTGTATTGAATGAAAGGATCATGTTTACCAAATATGTTTCATTTGGCAATGTTATATTTTGCAAACGTTCCACTCCATCAAAATCCGTGTCAACACTTTTTTACACTGAAAGGTTCTTTAGAGCTTTTTACACTTTGATTGCCAGGAATGGATCCATATCCATTATCGTTTTTTTTCTAACAAAGTTTTGATTGTTTACGAAAAGACTCTTTGGAATTCAAATTAGTAGATGTAGACACATCTTTTGACGTTTTTGGAAAAATAGTGATATTCCAGCCATGACTTTTTCCCGTTGTAGAACGAACCAATCATAAAGATTATTCAACTGATCAAAATCCAAACAGTCTGATTAAATCCTTAAATTATGATCGACGTTTCTTTTTCAAGATGAATCGCTTCAATTCATCAGAATCAGGCTAACATCACGCAAGATTATCATTGTACAACCTATATCATACAGACGAGGATTCGCTCTTTTAGCTTTTTGAGGAACCAGGTATCTACAAAACCTTTTTAACAATTACGATTAAGCATATTCATTGTTTGAATAGTTTGACCGGTTTTATATACAATATCATTCAAAACCTTGACTTTGTTTTCTAAAGCAATGACTTTATCAAGTTCTTTGTCTTCACGAGTTTTGTAAAAAGCTAAATCTGACCGCTTTTTGCTTATGACATTATGGAGAAGGTTTTCTTTGAGGTGCACAAAGCTCCTTTTCATATCCTAAATCGTTTGATTAAATCATATCTTTGTTAGTATGCATTAGATGATTTTCAAAATCGCTTTTGTATGACATTAAATCCCCATTACTTTTGCACAATCAATTTTCCACCTATGACGCATAATTCACATCCTTATACTTATTAAGTTCCGCTTAGGAACTCCTTAAGGTCTTTAAAACATCAACCTGATTAGTCTTGACAGTTCATTTGTTTGCTTCTTTTGAAATGGTTATTAAGATGATTCTAAACTTTTAAGATTTAGTTTTGAAATCCTCAATTTTCACCTTTCAAATATATAACTAACTCCTTGTTCAGATGAATCCAAAAATTTATTTCGGTTTTTTGCTGTCATCAAATTCACATTTTAAGTTTCTGAATTAAAGAAGCCAGCAAATCACGTTCTAGATCAAGATCATCAGTTTCATCCTGGTCCATCCTGACTCTATCATAACATAATATCCGATGAATCAATAGTGGATATTGGAGTCACCTTGTTCTGTCCAGATATAAGTCCATTACTATAGGTTTCCAGATGCTCAGGATGTTCATTTTCCATGGCAAACACATTATAGTTGTCATTATTATTTTATAAACCTTATGTCATTGGCTCATCATCAAAGATTGGTCCCAAGAATTATGTCAACTGGAACTGTAGTAACCTCTTGAAGATGTGCCATAAAATATAATGTGCTATCTAATTCCATGATCATCAGCCTTATCATCCGATATCATCCTTCCAATCAGCTTGTTTCTGCATTCAACTGAACCCCACTTCCTCTATTGTTTACAACAATAACATCTTTTCCTTGAGATAAGCTGGCAGTCCTTTACACGATTAGGATTCTGACATTTCCGCCTCCCTGAACATGCACCATATTCCTTGCTGTTGTAACACAGAATTCCCAGACTTTTTGGTCACGACCAGGAGTACTTACATTTTCCAGCCCCAACAAACATTAATTTGCCCTTTGATTATCATCCCAGGTTCCTCTGTTAGTCATTGGAGAATTACTTGATACTCGACTGGTGTTTGATGAAGTTCGAAGATTGTTGTTGGAAGGATTTTGTAACGATTTTCCTTGAACAAAAAGAGAAATTAAGCCAATGAGTTTGTCAATCTCCATTTATCCTTTGACATTTTCCATCATCTTCAGTAACCGTAGCATTTTTGGATCATAATAGGAGCAGAAGAGGTAACAATTGCTTTTCCTCTGTTTCTTGTAGACTGTTTGCGATCTGGTGAGGAAATTCTGAGTGTATAGGAGTAGGATGGTTTTTAGATGATGGTAAATCTGGTTTTGTTGAGCACAAGTGAAGTGGAATTAAGCATACGTGCTTTAGTCCCTTTCAGTACGTATCTCATTGACTTCATTCTGGTGTTGTTTCATGAATGTCCATAAAGCTTGGTTCTAGAGACAGTCTTCATTCAGCTCTTGACTCTGCTTAACAAGTGTCACAAACCTTTGCCATTCTGGTTGTAGTTGAAGTAAGAACTGGACATTCACTTAATGATTAGTAACATGACACTGATTTTGAACAAGCTCATTCATCATCTTGTAAAACCGTGAGTAATACGATTCAAGTGATTCACCATCCCGTGATGTGAATTTTCCAAACTCCCAATATAAATTGGTTTCTCAAGGATCACGAATCATTAATTGATTCACCATTGTTTCAACCTTTCCAATGGCTTTCTACATTTCACATGTCATTCGGACAAGCATCAACTGTGAGTAGATTATGGTTATCCATCCCTGTGAGAATGATCTGAACGAACGGCATCAGCATCAAGCATTCATTGATCTCGTATGTCTTGTTAAACATTCCTTATAGATCTCCCCACTGTACCTCTCTATGGTTGTTTCAGCACTACTTTCAGCAACTGGGAAGCAGTTTTTGCCCTCAGCCTAATTAATACTTAATGGTGGATTTTTGTAGACAATTATGGGATGAGTCCTGTTAGTTTGGTGTCAATTATCACTTGATTCGGGATTTCCACTGAACAGTAATTCACCCGGTTGCTAACATTGGTTGGAAACCATCTTTTGCTAACCCGCTTCCATGATAGCATTATGAAGATCATTCGATGATTGATTTTTGCAAATTGGTATTTGAATAATGACATTTTAATTTGGTGAATGGATATCGGATCTTAAGAAGGTACAGTGAATGTTGTTGAGGATTGAAATGAATTTCCGTTCACATGGGATTTTATCAAATCTTGAATTAAAACCCCAGAAAAGAATCGATCTTTCGGCGGATTTTACAAAATCAAGAGGAAACCGTAAAACAAAATTGAATTGATGTTGAAATCGTTTTTGTCGTTGAAGAATGTAAGCTTTTGAAACGATTAATGAGCTTAAAACGGCAAACGGTGCACGAATTTTGAGCTTGAAATGATTAACGGTTGATTAAAACTCAATTAAGGACAAACGATGTAATGTTGTTTTAACAATGAGGGTTATAAAACAAACAAAGGACGAAGTTTGAATTGGGTTTGAAGTTCAGGGACCAATCTTGTCACTCTTGAATTTTAGTTAATTAATAAGACATTTCCCTCCATTTTCTTATCCTCTTTTCGTTTTGAAAATTGTAGAAGTAAGAACGACTATTGATTTGATCTTATGAACCGGTACGGTTATCGTCGGTAAATCCAATATACAGTTGGATCTAAACTGTCACGAACACGAAGATATAAAGTCTTCAAGTCCCTGCGGATAATGTCAATTCGAAACCAAAAAACCGAAAAAGGTTTTAAAATATCGTGTATGTTTATTGGTTATTGTCACTCGTTCGTTTTAAAGAGCCAACTCGTTTTCGAGTCTTGACGAATGTTGTTCGTTTCGGTGCCGACTGGTTTTTCTCACTACAATCGTTCGGGGGTCTTCAAAAATTTTGCTCGTATCGACCGAATTTTTTTTTTTCGTTCGGAATTGTCCTAAGTGTTGAAGGTCGTTCGGAAGGTCCAAAAGAGAATGGCAACTCGTTCGGTTTCCCTAGTCTGTTCTTATCGTTCGGTTCAAGAAGTTTCTAACTCGTTCGGCTCAAGGACAAAGTTACTCGTTCGGTTGACAAAGGTTTTGCTCGTTCGGTCCTCTTTGTATTTTAACTCGTTCGGTCTTTTGAAATTGTAACTCGTTCGGTCCAACTTGTGATGCTCGTTCGGTGATCCTAAATATCAACTGGTTTTGTAAAAAAACTTAAAAACTTTTTGGATGAACGAAAGAAGAAAAAAAACTTAAAAACAATGAAATATAAGTTGTGTCATATGTTGTTTTAAGAAATGAAACAAAAGAAAAATGTGTCTTTGATTTAGACACCAACGAAATCCATGTATTGAAAATGGGAAACAAAAAAAAAACACTAACTGTTTGAAAATACCAAAACAGCCACTTACAAGAGTTTCACTAATTAGTTAGAAATGGGAAAAAATGTTATTCAAAATATGATTTGAAAAGGTAAAAAAAAATTCTTTGTAGGCGTCGTGTGGTTATAAGCTCAAAATAAGTTGAAAGAATAAGTTCGAAATCACCACAACATAACCACTAAACCCACCCGAGGCGAGTGATACCAAATGTTATCCCAAAAGCTTAATCCATTTCACAACATAAGCTATACCAATAAGCAAAAAGCTAGAAAGATAGAAAGAAAAGTTGGAAGATTTATTAGAGAGAAACTAGAGAGGTGGAAGATTACACACACACAAACTATGCAAATGGTAACCAACACCCTCTCCATGTGTGGAGAGGGTCCTTTTATACCCAATGCCAAGTAGTAGGCGTATGGGCTTTCTACATGGGCCGGGCTTGGCATATCTTGGGCTTTGAGCCCGAAACACGGACAATATTAGATTACAAACCAAGCCCGTTGAACCCGACTAGCCTATTACAATACAAGACCTAGTTTGACTTTCTTAGACCGATAACATTCTTGTTTGGCTTAATATAATTAAGGCTAACAAAACCTAAACTCAAAACCAAAATTTATACTTATAAACAATACTAAAATTCCTATTGCAAATGATGATGAGGTAAAATGTTTTTACAAACCTTCCTTAAAAGCCGGAGTCGGATTTACTAAACCCACAATGAGGTCTAAAACTCCTCCTCCGAGAAGAAAGTAAAACTCTCATCCTCGGTCCAAAACACCTCAACCTAGGAGAGACCAAGGTAGACCAAATTACTCTAACACTAAATCACATAATTTGGAATCATCATCCACCACCAACCAAGCTTTAACTCAATGTGGAAGATGTTCACCGTTAATAGTGTCCGAATCAAATGCCAAAACATGTATCGAAACAATAACTATCGACCCATTAAACATGGTGACCAAATGCTAAAACATCATATCTTCGAGTTAATCATCTACAATCATCATTTGCTTTAGTCAAATAAATTGAAGGACTCATATAGGATTTCATAAATCCTCATCCTTAAACTTGCTAAACCTAAAGATTTTAAAGTAATTTCTCTTGAAGGCTGAAGGAACGTCTCAGTCTCAAACTTATGTAAATTGTAGATTGGTATATGATAAACTTAAATTATGTGATAGTTAGAATATGGTAGTCACTAGAAATGCAATTTGTTGCTTTTCTATTTTATAAAAGAATATGGTTCATTAGGAACCATTCTTTCACAAGGTTTTATTCCAAGAACCATTATAAAATGGAAATCTTCTATGGCCACGAACTCACATAGACGAAGAAAAAATGAGTTAGTGGATAATATTAAACATAGAAGTAGGATTAGCTTTGCATCTTAAAAAAAAATCTTAAACTACTATAGATGAAACAAACTCCCTTCCACCCCTCGACGCTCGCCTCAACTACGTGTTCTATCAAAATCCGCCTTGTTAAAGTCTTAACTCCATACCCAATCTCCGCATCCTCCATCAATATATAACTCTTTTCCCATTTCAAAACTTATCAATTAATTTTTTTTGTTTAGAAAGAAATTAATTCATCATGTTCGCAAGAGTCTAGTCACCAAATCAATCTTATGTATTTACTAATCCCATTATCCTCCGCCGACATAGTCAAATAAACTTTTTAATTAAACAAAGAGTTAATTAAAAATTGTCAACATTCATTCTCATAAAACTAGCCAAAAATCAAAGAATTTTTGTTTTCAGATGGCGGTCCCCTTAAAATTAAGGGGACCGGTCGTGTAAAAAAAGTGGCCCCGCTAAAATTAATTAATAGTACCGTCATCGTGAAACCAAACCTAACCCCCTTACATCGAATTAATACCAAACATAACTTTTCTCTTTCCCTCATCTCCTCCCTGTTGTACGAAAATACCATAACCGATTGCCATCAAAATCAAAACCTGGGAAATCTTCCAATTAACCAAAATTTGCAAAGGGATTTCACTAACAAGTCAATCAACAACATTTCTTTTAAGTTTTTCAATCTTCTTTTTGTTTGATTTCATTCAATTTTGTTCTTAATCAAAATTATAGATTTTTCATTTTTGAAATATTTCTTGATTTAGTCTAGGATTACTCCATACTATAAATGATTCCCATAGTCATTTGATAGAACAACTACAATCTTAAATAGGATTGAATCAAAACACATATTTGAGACAAAAAAATCATAGAACATTGTATACATAGAACCATTGCCGAATTTTTTTTGCATAATGTAAAATTTAAAACTTACACATAGTAAGATTAATTGCCAAACCATTTTTAAAAATAATCTACTATTGATATCCAAATCATATATATATATATATAAATATATATAATTAATCTATCTAATATAAATATATATTTCCAAATCACTGAGTAAAAATTTTAGAAAAATAAAGATGTTTGGTTCTCTTAGGATGATTGTTTAGAAGTCGAGATGGCCATCACTACAAATTTTTAATCACTAATATAAACACATAACAAACTAGTGTGAGCCATCAAATATATAATTCATATATAATTTGACATATTGGAAAGATTTTCTACCCTAAAGGGAGCGTTATTGGAGCATGATCACGAATTAATAAGAATTTTTGAGTCAAAATAAGTACTATACTAGTGATATAGCCAATTGCAAACAAACTCACATGAATATTGAACGAAATATAACAATCTAATGTCTACATTTGTCATACTTAAAGTTAAAAAGAGTTTAAAAAAAGAACTAAGAACATAAAAATTACATCTTAGGTATTCTTTTTTTGAGTCGAAGTAATTTTGGTTCCACATATAGTATTTTTCTTACATACTCTTTTTATTTTTGCATTTTTTTTCATTGTTGTTGACTTGTTTAGGTGACAAAAATGCCGAAAGCTACTACCACCGATATATCTCTCACTAAATCCTACATCCTAAAAGTATCCAAAATTCCCGGCATTTCCCCTACTATTGCCCAATTCTACAAACCTATTAAAAACCACAACATTCACGAAGGTCGTGTTGTTGATCAAGCCTACTACAAATCCAACAATATCGAGCGTCTCTTTACTAACATTCGCTTCAATTGTCTCTTTCAAATCAACGAACCGATTGTTCCGAGATTTATTCTAGACTTCTATAGTCAAGTCAAGGTGCAAACCGATGACTATGGCTATCTTGTCATCTCTTTTATTATTCAACACGAATTCATAACTCTTACTCTCGCTCAATTCGGTCAAATCCTTAAATTTCATACAATGGTTAAGCCGTTTTTACAAGCGAGTGGGACCTTGCATCTCTTGAATATTCTCAAGAAACTGAGGGACCATATTGCACCAATCTTCCTACTTCCGACAACATTTGTCGACTTCTTGAATTGGAACGTGTCGTGGTAGACCGTACCATTAAAAGTCAAACAGTCGCTCTCAATCCAAATCAAATTCTCACCAAAGAACTAAGCCCCGACATGAAGCAATGGGAAGAACTCATTCGAGAGAATGTGTTCGGACTAGGAGGACATCGGGACCGTCTCCCCGCTTGTCTTGCTCACATGTTGTATTGTGTTGTTGCCGAAGAACAATACAATCTTGCTTATTTCTTTGTCAAAAGAATCGAATGTGCCAGAGCTACTCCAACCGCAAATCTTCCATATGGCATGTTTTTAACTCGTCTTTATCGATACGTCATGGAAACGTATCCTCATCTTGACAATGGCACCTATGACATTGTTGAGCGAGTCATGCGTCCTCTTGCCCTAAGACAAACTCGACGACCTCGAAGTGATCGTGGCAAGGCACGTCATTCCGGTGACACCTACAATCCGTCGTGGAAAAGTCACCCAAACCTTAAGTGGAGACAACCTCAAGATTCCCAAAATAATTTTTCAAACCTACCCTAATCGGTTCCAACCTAACGGTTCGATCCCGAACCGTTCCTTCAACAACAATCCTCGAAGATTTAACAGTCAATCAAATCTAGAAGGATGGTATCCAATTCATGGCATCTCGAGACACCAGAACTGTCAAGTTTGAAGCTGATTCACACACAACAGGTGAGATGACCAACAAAATCGGAATAGTACTAAGGCCGTCACCGATTCTAATAGCAGGAGCATCCTGGCGGACACAGTTAAGAACCCAAAAATGAGTACCTCTCTTGTTGTATCTGCTGTCCCTTACACAATGAAGTCCCGCGATGCTCAACCCTATCTATGTCGATCAACGCCGTCACAAACCACAAAAGCAACAAAGCGGATCCCACGATTACAAGCCAGAAGAGAAGAGAGGAAAGGGACGTGCCAAACCAACAGAGTTTGAACGTGAATGAATAAACCAAGGGACAAGCTTACCACCTGAATCCGAATGACCCAACTGCTATAGATAAAATTGGACCCATCCAGGGCAACGATGAAATTAAATGGTTAGATGTCGTAGAGCTCTAAATTTAGTCGAAACAAGTGAAGAATCAATTTATGATCATTGATTTGGGAGATACCCAAATCGTCACATATCACAAGATTTGCTTTCGGATCGAAAAGGGTGCCCCATGATACCTCAAATCCCTACATGATAGGACCTAAATTCACGCCACACGCATACATTGTTATTGATCCTATGAACATCTGTCATTGCATATTATAACTCTATTTGAAAAGAATAGATATGACATATAGGCGGAAGACAGAATTTGTAGGATAGAAAAAGATTGATGCATGTATATGTAGGAATATAAGTTACATTATGGACTTTACTATTTTGGAAAATATTAAGGCCAATATCGATCCTAGTTTGTCCCATGTAGTCTTTGGATGGCCTTTCGCTGAAATCGCTTGTCTAGCTATAAATAGGAAATACGGCTAATGAATTTCACTAATGGAATTAAAGAGGTTACCTTTAAAACACCATACAAAGACCCGGAAAGAAGCGAATTGTCTAGCGAAGGTCACAACTTATTGTCATGTAAGATAATACTCAGCGAAGATGACTATGACAGAGGATGTAGGAGGCCATCCGATTTAGAAGATATAAATTTTATAGAGACACTATTAAGCTTGGACCCGAATATGTGACTAGAATGGATGATGAAGGAGAAGTCACGTAAGGACGTGTGACTTCGAGTCTAGCTACAAGACTCATAAATAAAGAAAAGTGCTTTTTAGGAGGCAACCCAATATTTACTTTTCCGCAATTAGGAGTGTCTTGTGTTTTAATTCTTTACTGTTTGTTTTATTATGTTTGAATCACTTTGTAATCATGCTTTGTTTGTTTGTAACTTCGTCTTATTTGAAATCAAAGGTATTTTGCAACAAAATAAGTGTAGGGGAAATATCCGGTTTTTATAACCAATTCAAACATTTAAAATAAATTGTTTAGATTAATTCGCGTCAGTTTTGAGTAATATGATTGTAATGATTAATTCCAGGTTTTTATGTAGTGCTTTCTTCAGATTTAACTATAAAAATTACGTGCAGGAAATTTCTCATTAAAAACGAAGAGGAATTTTTCACAGACCTTGGAGACGGCGTTGGTATTAACACCCGACGGCGTCGCGCCTCCAACAATAAAAAAAATTCGAATTTTTTCAAGTATTTCTAAAAAATAAAGTGCGCAATATTTAAAAATTTGTAAAATTTATTGTAAACCTGCAACAACATATGATTATATCATTGCTTTCATCTAATCTGGATGCTTTTATAAAGCCCAAAACCCTAAATTCTGTTGTACATATATTTATCCCAGTCGATTTTATGCTCTGGTGTAGTATGTCTTTGTTTTGATTACATGTTATATTTGATGAGGAAGAAGCTTGGAGTTCTTTAAGGAAGTTTCATTTAGACGATTCTTGGAGGACGGTTTAACAGTTATTGCTGTTTCTCTCCATTATGAGCAAACCAGGGGAAGTACTAGGTTTCTTTTACTTGTGTTTTTCTTTTCCTTTTTTGGTCTTATGGGTACTTTATAGAATATTGTGGAAATGTTTCAACTTAAGGTGTAGGGGGAATAGCTCTTTAGAAAATAACTATTCATTCATTTGCCAATTGCTTTGTCATTAACATGATGGGTTAATTATATCGAAACATAGCAAAAAAGGTAATTTTGACCAAAATTAAAAAAAAAATTATGACACACCTACAAAAATAAAGTATTAATAGCGTCTCATGGATAAGAATTTATATGACTAGCACAAAAAACCTCAGAATTCTACCATGAGACGCTATTAATACCCAAGATAGTTTATATCTTTTTGCATGTTCGAGTTAGGTTCGAATCATGCAGTCATATGTCTCTTTTCGTCGGTTACGGATGTTAGTGTGGTTAGGTCGCCTTTTCTGGAACAATGGTATCAGTATTAAACTATATGAGTGTACCGATAGTATATTAAATTCTAGAACTTGTTTTTGTGATGCATTCCGAGACCGCATAGTGAGTATTAGGATTTGCTAGATAAGAGGCACCTAGGATTTAACATGTTTTAAACATATAATTGTTATGATGGTCACATCGATCATATAACTATCCCACACCCTTGTCATGCACTCATTTTTAGTGCAGGATACCCCTAGCACAACCCTCCGAGCCTATCCTTTTCACGGTTCTCGTAATTTTCAGGTTAAACTGGACTATTAATGAAGAGCATTGTCAACCTTAAACCAATCGTTAAACCCAAATCGCCTTATCCTACTTTGTATGTACTCACTTTTAGTACATTATTGTTTTAACCTAAGTTAATTATTGAGTACAGGTTGTGCTAAATCTTTATCGCTTATGTTGTAAATATATTTGGGACGATATGGGTATTCATGGTAGTTTTTATATTCGCGGAAAGAATGAGAAAGAAAAGTTAAGCAATACCCTATTGTTTGTTAGATGATCATCATGTTATGTTGATTCTACCTCAATTAGGGATCATAGAATAGTTCACTTGGTAAAGTTGTAAAGTTCACGTGTAGGGGTGATCTATAAGCTCTAAGTGATGTAGTATGTTTTTAAAAAACTTAGAAGAAAAGACAAGAGCTCGATGTAGAATTGTTTGTAGAGTTTGTATCTCTTGGTCCGAATACTTCTTGGCTTTTAGCATCAAACAGCCGTATATCGTAAATAATAATTATTCACCCTTTTTCACCCAAGTCCCACCAACTACATGTATCCCATCCCTTTCCGCTTTCTATTTTACGTTATCCTACACTTCACACCACAACCCTTTATTGCGCCTAGCGGTGGAGGTTTGTAACCTTTTCCAAGTGTTTATTTGTTTGTATCCACGTTTATCAAAACAAATAACCTCAAATGTATAATTGATATATTAATACATTAATAATACGTAAGCTAAGTATCATACAAATTTATCTTAGGAAAGATACATAAAGTACTCAACTACGGGCATCGTTCTCTCGGTGAGAGGTGAATGGAAAATGCACGTTTATGTTGGGAATCGAGCTGATGACATAAATGAATTGGAATTGTTTTCTAATTCTATATTGCAAATGGAAAGGTAAATATAAAGGACGCTATAAACTAAAAAACACAATTAAAACAATAAAGCCGAAAAAACGGTAGTAGAAAGGACAACGGTTAAGGGAATTTATAAAACGCGACTTATCATGCAAATAATTAAATTTTTTAACCCTACAAACTCAAAATTATTTTTTTAAATAGACTAATTGACTGTAAAATAAAGTTCATAAAAAAAAATTACGTTTTTAACACATTCCCCCTGAAATTTCAAACCCTTTAAAATTTTTTCATAAATAAGTTTTAATTAGGAATACAGGATTAAATCAATGCCCAAAATAGTCTTATGTTTTTTCTAGAATTCCTAAAAAACTTAAACTTGCACATTTCTCCTATAAGCAAAACACCTTTCATTTTTTTATAAGGCACACATAAGCTAAAAACTTAAAATTAACTTTCCTTAAAGATTGATATTCCATTATTGTTTTAAACCTTTTTCCCTTTAAGTAATTTTTATTATGAGAAGATATTTGACATTTTCTCCTCCTCAAACCAATGATCTGATTTTCTTTTAAAGAGCAGTAGTCAGTTGTTTGGGTGGGGTATGAGTCTTTGAAAAACATTTTCTGATGAAGCAATGTTTTATCTTGAAAAACAAACACCAAAGCAAATAAGATTTCTCTTATTTTTACTCATAAGCGCGGATGACACGTACACTTATGGAAACATAAAAAGCACGGGTTGTGATGCAAAGTAATCATAAGCCTTTGTATGTCATAAAGTAGACATGCACGACGAATACATTTCTTGTTTGAGAGGTCAAGTTTTTTTTTTTTGAAATACTTGCTTTCAGATGATGACGGGTTGCTATCTGAATAATACAAGCCTTTTTGGCATGTTAGAACACATTTTTGGAACTTCTGCTCGAACTTCATTTACAGCAGGAGCTAATTATCATTATTGAATGACATTTCTAAGACGTTATAATGGTTATCGGATTTTTAGTTAGAAGACATGCCATTATTACTTCTTTTTTTATTTTTCTCAATTTTTAATTTTTTCTTTGGTATTATATATTTTATATTTTTGTATTTTGTTTTTATAAATTTTTTTTGAAAATGGAAAAAATCTTTTTGGTTTTTATGGTTTTTTTTAATATATACATATTTATAGTGATATCAGATTAGGTAACCAATCAATCTTCTTCGTTCATCTGCAAATTGTTTCAGTGTTCTCAGGGTAAAACTTCGAATTCCCGTTGTTTGATCAGAAATTCAATTCTTTCTCTGCATAGGGGAGGGAGGTTTTAGTGAAGATGTCGTTAGCTGATATTCCGTGTTGTCAAAGAGTAAGAGCTACTACTCCAGTCATTCTCAACTTGCTCTTTTATGAAGTAGAATATGATGTCTATATGCTTTGATCGAGAATGTTAAACGTTGTTGCAGCATAAGGCAATAGCGCTTTTGTTATCATAGTACATTGGAATTTTATTGAATCCAAGGCCATAGTCGGTAAGCTGTGATCTCATCCAAAGGATTTGAGCACAACAGCCAGACATAGCAATATATTCAACTTCCGTACTGGATATCGCAGCGCTTTTCTTCCTTTTTGATGACCAGCTAACAAGTCTGTCTCCAAATAATTGCATACATCCAAAAGTACTTCGTCTAGTATCTTGGAAACCCGCATGATCAGCGTCTGCATAAGCTGATAGGACAATAAAAGAATCCTTTGGATACCAGAGTCCCCAATTTACGGTTCCTCTTAGGTATTTAAATATTCTTTTTACATCATGGAGGTGCTTTTCGGTAGGCTTTGCCTGATACCGGCCACACATGCATACATCAAATGTTAGGTCTGGTCTACTGGCTGTAAGATACATTAGGGTGCCAATCATTCCACGATAGTGTGTAGGATCTACGGCTTTCCCTTGTGTATCTTCATCCAGTTTGGATTTCTCCACCATGGGAGTATCCACGGGGTTACTAGATTCCATACCATATTATTTCAAAGATTCGAGAACATATTTAGACTGGTTTATAAAGATGCCTCTAGGACTTTGTGAAATCTGTAGTCCTAAGAAAAATGATATTTTGCCCATCATCGACATCTTAAACTAAGAATACATTATTTTAGAAAATTGGTCACATAATTCAGGTGTAGTAGACGCAAAGATTATATCATCAACGTAGATTTATACCAGGAGAAGATCTTTGCCTTGTCTTCTTATGAATAATGTGGGATCCACGGTTCCTTTAGAGAATTCCTAAGAAAGTAGAAACTTCGACAACAGATCGTACCACGCGCGAGGAGCTTGTTTCAACCCATAAAGAGCCTTCTTAAGCTTATACACATGATTCGGATTGTCTTGATCCACAAACCCGTCCGGTTAGCTAACATAAACTTCTTCGCGCAGAATGCCATTCAAAAATGCCGTCTTTACATCCATTTGGTAGACAACCATATTCATGTAAGCAGCATATGCGAGGAAAATTCGAATAGCATCAAGTCTAGCCACTGAAGCAAAGGATTCCTCAAAATCAATTCCCTCTTCTTGACGGTAACCACGAGCAACCAAACGAGCCTTGTTCTTTAGAATTCCTCCTAATTCATCAAGTTTCACCTTATAAATCCATTTTAAAGTAATAATCATCACTTTATCTGGACGTGGAACGAGTTCCCAGACTTCAAGACGATCGAATTCATGTAACTCCTCTTGCATTGCTTCAATCCAACATGCTTGAGTTAATGTGTCTTTATAGTTCTTTGGTTCAACTGATGTGAGAAAGGCATAGTAGTAACAAAATAAGGCTTGTTCATGGAGTTGGAGTCTTGTGGAAACAGGTTTTTTGAGTTCACCGATGATGTTTTCTAAAGGATGATCCTTGGTCTATTTGGTAACGTGTTCTGAGTTTGGAGCAGCAGTTTGCACAACAGTAGGAATAACATCCGAAGAAGATGCTTCAGAATTGTTTTCTGAAATTGTAATACCAAAGAACGGATCGTTATTCATGTGTGCAACATCTAAATCATGATTGTCTTCTTCAACATCATTAGGAAGGATAGGAGATTGAGTTTCATGTTGTTTGAGAGTTACTAGGTGATGGTGCATATTGGTCAACTGTTGTTGAGGAAGGTGAACCGGTTGATACAGCTGGAACTGGAGCAACTACTTCATTAATTGGAGCAATGACTTCAGGGGCTGGGTGATCAACACTTGGTGGAGGGGTGAGTAATTCATCAAAAAATGATTAAAACAAAAGATCCCAATCACTTCTCGAAGGTGGTACAAATGGTGTTAAAGGAGGAGGGTTTGTTACGAGGTCTGGTACATCGGTTGTAAATTCGAAATGCTTTCTTTGTAGGTGCATAGCCAATGAAAATACCAATATCAGCCTTCGGTTGCAACTTACCCAAGTTCTCACTATCATTTGTCAGATAGCAGAGTGCACCAAATACATAGAAGAATGATAAGTCAGGAAGTTTTTCATGTAAAAGATCATATGGTGTTTTGTCGTAACGAAGACGTACGATGGAATGATTTTGGGTGTAACATGCGGTAGCAACTGCTTTTTCCCATAAGAATAACGGAGCTTTTGAATAAATCAACATTGTGCGGGCAGCTTCAATTAGCGTACGATTACGTCTTTCAATGACACCATTTTGTTGTGGAGAGCGAGCAACAAATGTTTCATAAGAGATGTCAACCTTCTCATAATATTCATGCAAGTTTGATTAACAAATTCAGTTCCATTATCTATTCTGATTCGTCGGACAGGCACTTTAAGCCGCACTTGGATCATCTTGAGAAACTTGATTATGAAATTTGGAGCTTCATCTTTTGACCTTAAGCACTTAACCCATGTAAATCGAGAGTAATCCACAAAGATCCATGTGCAAAAGATAGAGTTTTTCTTGGTTGGTGTCTTCAGATTTAGGTTTGTAGGGTTTCTTCTTACTTTTGCCCATTGCACATGCAGAACATAGCATGGTCCTTTTCAAACTTTAGCTTAGGGAGACCTCGAACAAGACCATGTCTAGCTAAATGGTTGATTGCACCAAAGTTCAGATGAGACAGACGTCGGTGCCATAGCCAGGACTTAGTCTTTGAGGCCTTTGACAAGAGACATATAGGAGAGGACACCATCATATCTCCAAGAGACAGAGTATACATATTTTTGCTTCGAGATCCAGTTAATAGATCAACACCTTCTAGATTACGAATGAAGTAGGTATGTTGGCGAAAAGCAACTTCAAGGTTCGAATCACAGAATTTCCCAACGAAGAATACGTTGTGTCCAAGTCCTTCTACGTAGTAAACCATTGATATTGTGATATTCCCAATTCTGATAATCACCATATCCCAATATCTTTGCCACGTGATCATTTCCAAATTTGACTGTACCCAAAAATTTATTGACAAAATTGGTGAGCTGAGAGCGATCTCGGTCATATGCTTGGAGCAGCCGGAGTCCAAATACCAGAGAACAATTTAGACGACCTGCATTCATCAAGAGAGGAAGATGGAACATCGAAAACTATAGATCCCCAAGATTGACTGGGTTCCTTTTTGTTAGCAGATACAGATTTAAGAACCTTAGATTTGCTAACAGGAACATTAGTTTTAGAGTTCCTAGGTTTTCGTGAGTAAACCAATGTTACGACAGGTTTAGGTGTTTCATTATTTAGAGCGGTTGGTTTCCTAAGGAGCACTTCAGTAGTTGTGTTAATCCTAGTTAAAGGGCACGCATTTCCTACTATAGTGAAGGTCTGACCAGTAGGTCTCCAGATATATCCAATATTTATAAACACCTTTCCTGTTGGTTTCCAAACTTTTCTCTTTGAATTTTTCTTAGCAGATTTAGATTTTACACGAGCATTCACATTATTGATAAAATCAAGAACACAACAATTCAAGAATTATCAGAAAGCATCAAACCATTACATTAACACATTTAAGTTGAAAATTCGCTCATTAGCTTGAATGTTTTGACTTTAGCAGTTCCTTTAGGTGCAACAACACAGTCTTTATTTTTCAAACTAGATTTAACTTTCCTAGGGTGGGCTTCTACTTTATTCTTCTGAGTACTACTTGGTGTTTGCTGAATCTTATCTTTCTTTGTATTGCCTGAAGGCTGTGATCCGCTAGCACTAGTAGACGGTTTTATTCCTGTAGAAGACAACATAGGTTTGTTAGAAACTAAGTTTGATGAAGAAGCTATTCTTTGTGTTTGAGTTTCCTTGAGGATGTAACATGATCATTGAATCTAACTCTTTTGTCCTTGTTCTTTGGGGTCACAGCCACTAATTTTTCACCAGAATTGTTGATACTAGGGCAGGTTTTACTGATGTTTGTAAGCAAATCCTGAATTCGTTTAGTATACCTACAGGCAGATTCTAAGGGATGATCTAGTGGATAATTAGCTTTAACATGTTCTACTAGATCCCTAAGAACTGCAACTTCTTCCTGAGTGTGCTTAATATAGGCAGAGTGAGCTGTCCTATTATTCTGACATTTTGGGGTTTTTTGGTTCCAACATCATTCATTAGAATTCTCTGGTTAAATAGTTGTGTTTCGTAATAGCATTATCGACTTAGAGTTTTCTTTATGTTCTTAATTCATCCTTGAGGAGCCGTATTTACCAAAACTTTTTCCTGGAGAACGTTCATTTAATTCAAATATTTCCACAGGACTTTAGATTGACTTGATTAATTCATCCATCACATTGTTCTTTGGATCGGAATAGTGATGGTTTAATCGTGTTATAAAGTTGCTTATTTGTCTGTTTCAAAATGCTCATTCTCAGCAAATATGCTTTGACACCTATGATCAATTCAAAAATTTATTGTTGTATTCTCACTCTAAGTCCTTTTTAATCTTATCCTCATTCACATTTTTTTCACTTTGTGTTTAATTCTCTCTTTTAACTTCTTTATGACCGTTTCTTTCTCTTGGGACTGAGCTTTCAATTCATTTAATTCAAACTATTAATCAAAACTTGGAGCACTTTGATTTGAAACTGAATTGTCCCTTTGAAAAATTTCCTGATTAAGTTGAGTATCAACTTCTAAAGAGATGCAATGTTTTTCAAGAGTGGTAAAACTTTTGAACAGTTTATCGTAAATCTCTTTCAACGAAATCCTTTTTGTTGAGAAGCTCAGTCTTAAGTTTTAGACACTTTTCACATTCATGCACATTCACAGAAGCATTATCCACAGAAGAATTCATAATTATGTTCACAATATCTTTGTTAATGACTTGTTCCAAGAGTCGTTCGTTTTCGTTGAAAACTTGATTCATTTTAACTTCAAATGTTTTTTACTCTAAACGATGTTGTTCCACAGCCTATTCCATTTGATGAAAGACATTTTGGACTTCAGAAAGTTCATCAATCAAATATTGATCGAATGTGTTGAACAAATCCTTCAGAGCTTTTACAAATGGAATTATTTCATCCGTAAAACAAGCTTTTGTATGTTCAAACCTCACGAGCCCTTAGTGATGGCTGTGGCCGTGGTTCTTTCTTTGACAACCACGTCAAAACCATCAAGATGGTGTTTAAGTTTCTTCAAACTCGTATTAACCATGTTGACTTTAGGAAGTTCTTTTGGAACCTCAACTTTGGTGGGTCTACTAGAAAGAGTGAGATCTGGAGAATTCAAAGAATTCTGAGCCCAAAAGGCTTGTTTAGCAGATAAGTCAGTTTGTGGAACAAATCGTGTTTCAAAATCTTAAGAAAGTTGGTTAAGAACATCATAATTTACTGGTGTAGTATTGACTTTCTTTTCTAACATCATAGGATCCTTTTGTTTTAAAAGTATTTTTGAACGGACTTCTTCAGCAAGCATTTAGGGTCTCTTAGGAGTCAGGAATTACAATTGTATATCGTATTCGTAATGACATTTACCATCATAAAAGCTTTGGTTCTAACTGTTGAGCTTTCTTCTGTAAAAATGATTTTGAAAAAAACATGAGCTTGTTTAGTGGTATGATCATGGAAAAACTAAGGTTTCCATTAACATCGTGGAACAATTTGGACAGTTTGATCTCTTTTAATTAAAAACAAATATTTTTCTAGCTGTTTGATCCTCTTTTCTAAAGCAATCTCTCTATCGATGTTCCTAGATTCTTCTTTCTTAAAATCATTTTTGAGAAGAGTAATGTTGTTTTGGCATTAAAGATTCCTTTTCTTTCAAATGTTCTTAATGAGTTTGTTTTAAGATGATCAATTCTCATACAGATGTGCATTGAATCTGAAACGTTATCATTACTTTTAATTTACATTTTGTCCTTTTTTCAAATCTTTAACTTGTTCCTTATATCTTTCAGCTCAGCAGTTAAAGTTCATTGACATCTTTTATTGGTCAGATTAATATGGTTACAATTAACTACTTGGGTTTTTAGTTGTTCAATCAAAGATAATATTAGTGCATCTTTGCTGTGTGAAGAGTTAGAATTTCGAACAGCTGCTTGTTGTGATTCAAATCACATACTAAGAATAAGGAATGATATTGCTATCACTGGTTATTTCAGTCTCTGAATGGTTCACAACATTCGACTGTTCAGAAGACTGCATCGCCTGCACAGCTTGATTAATCATATTGTTATTCACATTATCATGATTGTGTACCTCAGCGAGAGCATCTGAACCATCTGAGAGTAATCTCCTGAGAGAAACTTTGGCAGTGTTGAGTTCATCACAATCGAGTTATATGCATCTTAAATCATCAGCTTGATAAGCAACATTGTGAGTAATGACAGTCTGTGTGGCTTGACCTTCTAGAATTCCTGGATCTGCCAAAAATGTTAGTTCCTCCTCATGTAGAATTTGACCATTTGCTTGAGCTTGTACCAGCAACACTTTATCCTTAAACCACGAATCATCCCGTTTTGTCTTAGGTTTAGTGCACTGTTTAGACATGTGTCCTTCCCTTTTGCAGTTGTAATAAATAACAGTCCTTTGTTTCCCATTTTCTTCTTCCACCGCTCTGGAGTGTAGGTCCTTATAGTACCATAGCAAAAGACAATTGTCTCCTTTGAATTGGTTGTAAGGTCACTCTCCCATCATTAATGGTAGCTTGTTTCCTAGGGTTTGACGAATTCCTCAGTTGATTATTGGTAGTGGGGTAGCGGGAAGTGACAACAACAGTTGTGACAACCGCGATTTTAGCAGATTAGTTTATACTTATAGAAATGGCTAAGTGTCCATTTTGTATGTTTCTTGCGTGCTATGTGTTCTATATGGAATGTGAAGTGGTTTACATATGTGCATGATGTCATTTTAGAGGTAAATGATTATCTTATTTTGTGTGCATATGAGTTTGGTGTTAAGTATTCCATTTGTTCACGTTTGGTGATAATGGAATATGAAAGACATGTTGCATGCATTGCTACGTTAATTCTTGGTTTTTAAGAGTTAAGCATTTATAAAAAGTGTAAGTTATTGGAAAGGAAGCATGTGAGTGAAATATGGAAGTTCGCAGTAGACTTTTCATAAATAGAAAGTATTTTTGGAAATGAAAGTTATATATAGAAAGTCTAGTAAAGTAGTTTTTTATGCAATATGTTTATCAATTTGCATTGGTTTATGTAAATAACAATTAGGTAACGTAGATAAGGATATAATTAATAATAAAAAATATATATATAAGGGGGCGGTTTTGGTTTAAAAGAAAAAGAAAAAAAGTATTTTTTTTTAACTAAACTAAATTTGTGTTGGGCTAGGATTTGTAGATCATTATCCTTAAGTATAGAAGCCCTAAACCAAATTTGTCCTATTCTCTTATCCTCTTGTGGTGTCGTACGACACTCCTCCCTAAGAACAAGGAAGACAAAAAAATTTTGATCAAGAAATCTAGGTGTTAGATCGTGTTAATTCAAGTAAGATCGTTAGGTATGTTCTCCATCTTTGTTTATTCTTTCAAATCATGTAACAAATAATATGATGGATCATTAGGGTTTAAAACTTCTGTAATTAATGATTTTATAATCATGCTAGTGCGTTTAGGGTTTGTTAAGAATCAATAATGTGTAAATCGGTTAGGCTTAGATCGCGTTAATTTATGAATTAGGGTTTGGCAGATTTTAGGGCTGTGTTTGACTGATGATATCTCCATGATGGTAACGTGTTTTGAGGTGTTTCTAGTGCCTAAATTGTAGTTCATAGAGTCTACTTTTCAAAAAGTCTAGCCTCGAACGATTTTGAGTTCTGAAAGTTAGTCAAATAGTCATTGCAAGAAAAGTTGTCAAAACAGTAAATACTGGTCAGATTTAGGTCAGAATTAGAGACGTTTATCCCCTTTTATAATTCATATTAGGTTAGACAAAAACACAAAAGTTAAGTTCTATATGTCTATTAACTTTCCTGATAAAATTAGCCTCTATATAGTTACCTAAGTATGGTAATAAGGGCCATAATTTTAGTGTGCAATCAGATCCGAATTGAGACGGTTTTGAAGTTTGATTTTATTTGGGATTGTTACACATGTAATGAGTACTTGGGAACCACAAGGTAGTTATTAAACTCATAAATGAACTTAGGTTATTTTTTGTATAATTTATAAATGTCAGCAAGTATGGGTTTTAAGTTGGTTAAGACACGCTAAAATTTTACATTTTTGGATAAATTGTAGTTAACTAGTATAATGTGTTAACAAGATGGTTAAGGTTGGGCATGGTGTCGAGGCGACCCATGATGGTTAATCAGACCCATAGACATCCATCATATGAGTGTTACATGGACTTGAGCTTTTAGCTTGGTCACGTGTAACACGTTTGTGTTTGTATTGTCTTGTTGTGTTGATATAGTTTGGAAGTTGCTTGTGCATCGGTGTGTTTTAATAGCCCCTCTTCTTCTTATGATTTATTTTTTGTGGTGGGAAATAGATGCAAAAGTGTTTGAAATGTTTGATTACTGTGGTGGATTTTTTTAAAAAAAAAATGGGTGGTGATTGTCAATAGATGCATGGACTATATGTGACTATTGTATGTTGTGGTGCTCTACATGTTTGTGTTTGTGATATTGAGATTTGCGAATAAGTCAGGGGGTGGATTACTGCGGGTATCCATGTTTGGCCTGTTTAGTGGATGGTATGTGCCTAGCAAGCTGGAGGTTACTTTGGAGTATACTCGGCCTGGGATAAGGGGGTAACCACAGGACCTTGGTACGATATGAGACGTCTTGTAGTCATTTGCCAGGTATTTGTGTGATTGATTGGATTTTGCATGTTCAGCTGTATGGGGATAGTTATTTCTTGTCCTGAAATGTTTTCTTTATTATCAAAGTAATTTACAGTTAGATTTGATTATCGTGTCTTAAAACATATGACTCTCACCAACATTATGTTGACGTTTTAAGCATCATTTTCAGGTAATCTTCTTGAGGATAAGGAAGTTAGGAGGAGTGGCTAGTGAGACCGTAGGCATTGCATGCGGAGTCTAACTCCTAGAGTTTTTTTGGCATTTGAATTGTTTGCTATTTGATTGTTTATTGGATGTTTAGACTTTTGGATTATGTTTCCTTGTAATATGACTTTGCTATCGTAATGCAGGACTCCTTTATCTTGTGTTAGATATTAATCTGACACATTGTGTCTCTTTGTTTATCTTTTTATTTAGATATCTTATTGTGGACAACCATTGTGTTGTGTATGATTCCTGAATGTTAGTCTCGTGTTCGCCTAGGCGGGGTGTGAAGATTGGTATCAGAGCCTTTGGTTATAGAGAAGTAGGTGGTTGAGCCTAGACTATAACCTAGGGGTCCTTCATGTAGATGCATTTAGGGCTTAAAGTATTTGATGTGTATAATCTCTACTGTTTCCTCTCTATTTTTGATAGCTTATATATTCTCGTTATTTTGCTAAGTTGTCATTTTAGTTATTTTTGCCTACCACTATCTGATATGATATGTATTACTTTCTTAGTATTTTAGCTATGTTTTCCCCCACCCGTAAGAAGTCTCGTTGGGGAATCGTTTTCCCAACTGGACTTAAGCGTTATAAGGAGCCTCTTGTGAAACCGAAAGAGATAGGATAGTTGATCGTTTGTCGGATGCGCGTAATAGGGCTGGACCGCAGAGTCGGGTGATTCTTGTGGAGGCAAAGTTAAACCCATGTGAGGCCCAACATAAGTTTATCCCGTCCTTTACCTCGTCATGTTGTTATTGATTATTTTTTTCGGATATTTCGTATTTTGGGAGTCGTTGCGGGACTTTCGTTCCTTTATGTCATTTCGATTTTATTTTGATATAAGCAAATAGTTATTTGATAGAACATCCTTTATGTGTTAAGTTGGAGTGGTTTAAGATGTGCAATGTGGAATATGTGCTTATATGTGAATTGTGATTAAAATGGGTAGTCTTGGAAGTAAGTACACGTGTGAAAAGGTGGCACTTTACATTATGGTGGCCAACATACTACTTAGAGACTAAGGAATCCACACGCGTATGTTACTCGACGCGGTCCCATGATTTCATTTATTTGTGTTTGGTTGTAAGGTGGTAGTGTAATATGTTTTTTTATATATGTGTATTCATGATAAGGATGCTGGTATGGGTAGAGAATTATTCTCTTACCCTAATTGGAGGATATGTTAAGTTTAGTTGTATAGATAGTAAGTTTCCCTTCTATCTAGTATTTGTAAATTATTCTCTGCAAATTAGGGATATATATGTAATTCTCCCTATTATAAAAAAAGCAGGTTTAAAGTGATTCATAGTGGTAAGGTACAATACACCATTAGATAACCATCTCTAGATTTTTATGACAACAGATTGAATTTTTTAAAGGTTACATTTTGACAATTTTATTGATTATTTAAAATGATTTTTTATACTTAAAGTGACATTCTTCCATTTGAAATTGATTTTATAAAAACATTTATTTATTTGGTCTTTCGAGTTAAAGTCGATAATTAGTATAGAATTTTTGTCTTTTACGTATTGATTTTTTTATGTGTTCTTTGTCGTTGGTACGCATGTTGATTTTTCTTTGTGGGTTTTCACTCGGTGCATATTCGTATCCTTCTTTAAAGGATTTTATGTCATTTGATCCACAGTCATATTTGACATTTGTGGGAATCCTATATGCATTCTAGCCTTTAACTCGATATTCGTTTGTTATCCTATTCGATTGTTCGTAACCTTAGAGTTTGTTGATACCGTTGAGTCGTGGAAGCTTTGATGTGATTGTGGGAATGGACTAGTTGTCCAAAAGGAAGTTCGTGGTAGTATGTCATGAGAAGGTGGTTAGGATACCATTGGAAGGTGATGAGATACTTCGGGTTCATGGGGAACGTACTTTGGGAGCCGCCAAAGCCCTAATGAACGTTAAGGTAGATGACGAAATTTGAGGATATTTTCGTGTACGTGATTTTATTGGTGTGTTTCCTGAAGATTAGTCAATGGACCACCGCAACGAAAGTTGCAGTTTTCGCGTAGACTTTGTTCATGGAGCGACGCAGTCGCAAAGTCTCCTTATCGGTCTAGCACCCTAGAAATGCAAGAAATGTCTGAACAATTTCAAGTGTTGGAAGAAAGGGTTTTTTATGACCTAGTCATTTTCGGTGGGGAGCACCAGTTTTATTGTTAAGAAGAAGGATGGTCTTTTCGCATGTGTTATTGATTATAGGGAGTTGAAACATATTAACTGTTAAAAAAAACATTATCCACTCCTGGATGATGACTTGTTTGATCAGTTACGATGGAGGCGTGTCACTTTCTTAAAGGTAGATTTTCGATCTGGTTTTCATCAGACTACGAGTGCAATGAGGATGCCATTCCAAAGACGACATTTTGAATGTGATACGGACTCTTTTGAGCTACAGTTATGCTTTTGGCGTTAACCATGCACCAAGCCGGTTTTCATGGACTTAATGAACCGGGTTTGCAAACCGTACTTAGGTAGGTTTGTCATCGTATTCATTGATGACATTCTGGCCTACTCAAAGTCGAAGGAGGAACATGAAGTTCATTTGAAGTTAGTGTTGGAGTCACTGAGGAAGGAGAAGCTGTATGCTAAGTTTTCTAAGTGTGAGTTTGGTAGGAAGAAGTGCATTTTCTTGGTCACGTGGACCCGAGTAAGAGTGAGGCAGTAAGGAATTAGATGATTATTCTTAGGATTGGCAGGTTACTACCGACGTTCATCGCGAATTTTTTTTAGATTGTTGAACCCCCTTACTTCCCTAACTGAGAGGAATCAGAAGTATGAGTGGAGCGTAGAACAAGAAGAGGCTTTTCAGACTTTAAAGAATGATTTGTGTGATACTCCGATAAAGCGAGTGTAGTGGGTGATGCGTTGGGTAGAAAGGAGAGAGTGAAATCAAGACAAGTAAGAGGAATGATAATGGCAGCACAAAGTGGAGAGTTTCAAGCAATGAGAACGTTACTCGCAGAATGGCTACATGCTTAGGATCCACAGATGAAAGAAAAGGAGATGAGAGTTTGTACTTTATGGATCTAATTTAAGTTCTATTGGTAGGATGTTAGTGTAATGAATGAGGCTCATGCTCAAAGGTACTTGGTACATCCGGGAGCGGATAAGACTTACTATAACCTTGGAGACATGTATTGGTAGCCACGTGTAGAAAAGGATATAGCTACCTATGTTAGCAATTGTAGGATTTGTTTAAGAGGTGAAGGCTGCAATGTCAAAGACTTTTGGCTTGCTGAAACAGCCTAAGATACTTGAGTGAAAATGAGATAGAATCACCATGGATTTTATTACTAAATTTCCAAGGTCAAAGTAGTGAGTATGATGTCAAAGATGCATGGACTATACGGAGTTCAATGTTCGTTGTCAAGAGAGGCGAGAACAAATGATTGAGATGCAACCCTTTTTGCATGTGTCAACTGTTCTTGTTGACTCTTACAATTTAATAAAAGAGCTTCATGTTTATGAGTTGGAGATGTTAGGAATACGAAAAGTACCTGTCACTTCCAATATAGTTAGTCATAGCTCATAGTAAGTCGAATAGTTAAGATAGAAAGCTAACCGGGCTAAAGGCCTATAGAATAGTCTTATGAGGCCATGGCCGGCCATGATCTATTGTATTTATACCCTCTCCACACATGGAGAGGGTGTTGGTTGTTCATTTTCTCACATAGTTAATGTAATATTCTTTTCTTTGTTTCTCTCTCTAAGTGTTCAACCACCTCTTTCTCTCTCTAAAAACCCTAGATCAAACCCCATACTATATGTGTAAAGATATTCTATAATTGGTATCAGAGCTTTTAAATCAACATTTTCAACAGTCTTACTATTTACTTGAGCAATCAGTAAGTCATTAAGGTCTTTTGTCCGAACTCGTGTCTTTTTGATAGAATCGTAAAGATCTTTGTAAGTCTGTTTCAAATGCTCATTTTCCTTATGCAACTTCTCATTCTCTTCAAGTAATTTAGCCACACTATGTTCCAATTCGATATTGATTGTTTTAAGTACCTCTATTTCCTTTTTAATATTGGCTTTATTACTTGTTTCATTCAAAATTTAACCATGTTGCCCGTCTTTGAAGGCTTGATTTTGATATTTAAGTTCCATGTTAACACAATGTGCTTCCATTCTTGAAAAATCTTTTTGAAGTTGGGCAATGGTCTTTTTGAGAGAAATATTTTTAGACTCGATAGATTGGTTTGAAAATTCAGTTGTCATGGTATCAAATGATGGATCAAGTAAAAGACATGAAACTTGACATTTTACAGCATTCTGGTCAATCTCTCCTCCCCTATGACTCATATATGTTGTATCAGGAGTGGTATTTCTATCAACCTTTTCCAACAAATATGTGTCATAAATAGATTCAGATTGCTCGTAATGTTGTTGTTCATTAGCAAGTATATTATGTTCAGCAGTCAGTTGTACCTCAGCCATTGACTGTTTGTCATTCACGGAGTTGATATCTGCATCCTCAGCATGTGTATCTTTCCCGGATCTGCTGCTTAAAACATGCCTTTCTGATTCTGTCTCATTGCTTTCCGTAACAACCAAACCAACATCTAATGCTTTACTTGAATCAACATTTCCTTCTTTTGACTGAATCATTCTGTCATTCATCCTTCTGTCATACTCTCGTTTATGCTTTGCTCTTTCCTGAATTGACTCCCTAAGAGATTCTATGTGCTGGATCAATTTATCATGGAATAATGGAACATCGGTCTTTGTATATGCAATAAAGTACTTGCGTATCATAAGACCTTCATCATTATCGAACGAGAATCGTGAATAGAGGAACGTCTGAAATTGTTGCAAAAGTACTCTAAATGCACTAGAGGATTCAAGTTCTTGAAATTCTTCTTTGGAAAGATGTTTTTCTAGTTGATCCAAGTTTACGAACATTGTTCTTGTAAAATTCTGAACATCTTGCTCAAAGAGTGTTGCAAATGCCCGTTCGAATCCTCCCTCGATGGAAGTTCCTTTTAAGTCGTTGTTTGAAAGAGTCGTAATGTGTGAATGCAGAAGTCAAAAAGATACCATGCATCTTTCCTTTGCTTTGTCTTGCATTTGTTGCAACTCTCTCTCTTGAGAATTCGAATTCAGAGATTCCATTGAAATTTGATGTGTGAAATTGGTATGTTAAAAGATTACTTGTTTGATCGAACGGTGGTAGAAAGAAATTTTGTTTGTTTCAGTTGTCTTTAAAGTGTTTTAATTCTTGAAACTACACGGGATTTTACAATTCTTGACAAAACCGATAAAACAAGTTAATGTTTCACGGGATTTTACAAGTCAAAGAAATAAACCATATAATTTGGAAATTTGAGTTGTTCAGTATAAACTGCCCTTGAGTTGTTCGGTACAAACTGCCTTTAAGTTGTTCGGTACAAACTGTCTTTGAGTTGTTCGGTACTAACTGTATTGGATTGTTCGGTACAAACTAGCTTTGAGTTGTTCGATACAAACTGGCTTTGAGTTGTTCGGTACAAACTGACTTTGAGTTGTTCGGTACAAACTAAAAATTAGTTGTTCGGTACAAACTAAAAATTAGTTGTTCGATACAAACTAAAATTCAGTTGTTCGGTACAAACTGGAAATTAGTTGTTCGGTATAGTTGTTCGACTGAAACTAAGAAACAAGTTGTTCAACTACAAAACTTAAAAACTTAAAAACACAAAAAGACACTTTTTTGATAGGTTTTTTGCAAAAAATCTTGTACATCTAGTGTTACTAACCCTATAGGAACAAGAAAAATGAAAATTTTAAGGTTTTTAAGCCAAAAAATTTAAAATCAAGATTTTGTTCTTTGTAAAGGTTTTTCGAACACAAAAGTAACAAAATGATGTTTTTCTTGATTCTAAGCTTGTACACCTATATCATAAAGATACTAGATCAGATTTACCAAAGTAAATAATCCTTTAGTGAACACTATTGCTTCGAAAACAAAGAAAAAAAATAAAGTAAAGGACGATTTTTGCAAGTAAAAACACACGAACCAAAAGTAAAACATAATAACTAAACACACCAATCCATGGCTTTTGATACCAATTGAAGAATATTAGTAATCTTTAACAACAAGAATTAGAGAGAAAAAGTGGGAAGGAAGGAAGTATTTCTAGTGATAGAAAGTAAAAGAAAGGAAATACATTAACTATGTGAAAAATACAACCAACCAACCACCTCTCCAAGGCATGGAGAGGTGTATAAATACTAACCTTGGCTGGCTATGGATGGGCCTTCATAGGCTTTCCATGGGCTTTTCCTTATCTTTGGCCCGGTTAGCTTACTAAACAATGCATTGTGGACTACGAGCTAGAAACGTAAAACACGTAGAGTGACCGATCCTTTTTTGAATTCCTAACAGTTTCCTTGAACCAGATCTCCATATCTAAGAATCGGTGCAAACTGATCATTTCCAAACCGCACCGTACCTATAAATTTCTCCATGAAATTAATTAGAAGCTTGAGATTTCCTGTCATGTGCTTTGTGTACCCAGAGTCGACGATGAAAAAGATAACTTTTAAGAACTGCAAAATAATTAGAATACAATAAAGTGTTGGAAAAATTAGATCTCCCAACAGACTTGGGTTTCGAAATATTAGTAGTTCTAGATTCAGTTCCTAGAGGCAAACTAACATTCGTGTTTGTATTTCTTGTTTGAGATTTAGGTTCCCATTTGTATCCTGGTGGTGTAAATTTAGTGTAACACCAACTACAGGTCTTAATAACATGCTCGTATAGCCTCCTAAGTGTACTTTTAGGTTTCTAGATAGTGGATTATGAAGCAACGGTTCTTTTAAGGGGTGTTGCAAACAGATTGGTTCACTATTCGCTTGAGTTCTCTATTACTAATAGGCACAGCCATAGGCTTCTTAGTTCTAGAATTCACGCCATGAATATAATTTTGAACACACGAGTCATGATTTGCATTGAACATACATTTGCCACCAGTTCCACAAACAAAATTAACATTTGAATTTTTAGCATTCAAATTGTCATTGCACGCAATTACAGATGTTTTATTATTAAAAAACTTAAAATTCCTACGGTGGTCTTCTATTTCCTTCATCTTCACTTGACTATTGTTTTGCATGACCCTATCTTTCATTTGAGTGCTCTTAAGTTGTGGTCTGTTAACGCTAGTAGTAGGAATTACTCCTATATAAAAAGACACGCATTTGTTAGTTTTTCTAATATACAGAGGTAACTGATGTGTTCTAGTTTGAGTAGGCATAGTGTTCGTCCTAAACATTCTTGGTGTAATCACGTTTGTGTTCTTTTGAACTTTTGTTTCAGTTTGTTTTTAAGGTGAAATATGTGGAGTGTCTGGTTTTGTTAAATCCTGTGTTGCATTACTTCTGGTAACCGGCTTTAACTTTGAAAAATCTTTTTTCTCAAGAGAATCTAAAAAAGGAGTCGGTTTACCCAAAACTGATGGTTTTTGAAATTTAAAAGCATTTGGTTGTCAAATAACTGATGGTTTTACAAACTTAGTATCCACACACTTTCCTTTGATCTTTTAAATGAGTTTCTTTAACTCACTTATTGCAATGTCCTTGTCTTGTAACTAAGCTTTCAAATCAGTAATTTCAAAAGTTTTGTTATTAAGATAAGAAACCAAATGAGTATCATGCTTTTTCCAAAGTTTATCATTCTTAATCTTTTCTTGACATTGTTGCAAAGACAATTCGAGAGAAATGCAATGTTTCTCGAGTTTTGAAAACATTTTTGACAATTCATTAAATGATTTGTTTTTGACATTTTCAATTCGTTTTGAAAGCTCATTTCAAGACGTTCACATTTTTCGAGTGCTCCCAAATAGTCACATGACATTTCCGAATATTCATCAAGAGTAGTATAAATACCAAGTATAACATTCATGTGATCAACATAATAATATTCCCTGGAAAGTCGATCGATTTCATTTGAAAACTGTGTTTGTTGAAGTTCTAGTTGAGATTAGAGAGATTCAACTTCATTTTTAAGAGATTTAAAATATTTCAAATCTTCAACCATTTATTCCTTCAAAGTTTGATAAAATTCAACTACATCATTTGTAAGACGGCTAGCATTTGGATTCAGTTTCTGTTCAATGACAATTTTCATTTATGGACTAATTGGAATGTTCCAGTGGGTGTCATTTATGATTTCGAAACAACGTGTAAGTCCATTACGGAAAGACTGAACATCTTGTTTGATATACTCAAATTTTTCACTACTTTTACATATTTAGACCACGGAAGGGTTTCATCCATCCGTTTTTCCAACAAAATTGTTTGTTTCTTGAAAACCTCTTTTGAGTATACATTCTTTTCAGGTGTATAACTCATTCTCAAATCGTTTGAAAAATACTTTTGTTCAGCTGACTTTTCACGTTGAGGAACAAACATTTCATAAAGGTTATTCAAGTTTTTATAATCAAAAAGTTTGATTAAATCACTTAATTTTGATCGACTTTCTTAGGTAAGACGAAGCATTTCGTCACTTTCAGGAGCAAGCATTAAGGCAAGATTATCATTATAACAACCTATATCATAAAAACGTGGATTCACACTTTGAGCTTTCTTGAGGTACTGAGTGTAACACCCTCAAAAATCACAACGCAGCGGATATACCACTTGGGGTGCTACTTCATAGTTCATACACACAAGTTAAAGAAAATGATCTCAAAAGAGACGTTTAATAAAATGTCACATTTGATTTAAATAAATCAGAGTAAATTCAGGTCCCAATAATTTCCTTTTTAACAAAAGTTACAAGAGTTTAAATATGACTCATTGGTATATTTAAAGAAAAATGATTATCGGATATGAAGAAAAACCAAGCCTTTAAAGTTTTGTTATCCGCGCATCCAAATGCTCCCAATGCTCAGCTAGCAAAATAATAACTTGAGAAAATACATGCAAAACGTCAACACTAATGTTGGTGAATTCATAGGTTTAAGTAAAAGCAATATTGAAATAATTTAAAGTAACATTTCAGTAAGAAAAGTAGCGTTACAACATTTCAAAGTATTATTTCCGAAATCCAAGTAGTGATTCAATAAATCAAATAATGTTCAGTAGTGGACCACAAGATTTAAGTAATGTAGACAAGAGAAACAAATTCACCAAGTCTAAATGAAATATATATTATTGCACTAAGCTCATGACACCGAACCTTAACACGTAATATAATCAAATCAGTAATCGTAATATCTGCCCCAAACAGGAAAAGGGATGCTGCCAAAACATCCTACGTATTATTCAAATGTTAAGTGCGCCACATGGTTATCTAGAAACCATATCCCGGGCGGAGATTGTCAGTCCCGATAGATCTATCCACAACACTCGCGTTTACTCAGCCTGTATTTAACTGTTCATGATAAAAAGGGGACTTAGCGGCAAGGGTACTTAGGCAATAATATGATCTGGAATAACATACAATGGCAAAACACTTGTGTCCAAAGTAAAACAAATAATGTGTTCAAAACTCATGGTTTTCATATATAGGAATTCAATGACCTCAATCATGTAGTAAGCAAATCAAGCTTTAGTAATTTCATAAGAAAACAATCATGTAATGCACATGTTTTTAGAAATCATGTAGTAATCAAGTAAAAGCTTTAATAAAAATAGTCATGTAACGCTTAAGTAGTAGAAATCAATAAGTTTTCTTAGTAAAACGAGCATGTATTCTCACCCCGAAAACAGTTTATGAAAACCATTAAAAGAGAAAGGGTAGGGCTATGAACTCACCGAGAAGCAATGAAGTATCGAACGAGAAATTCAACATAGAAAGAACGGCGATAACGTCTCACCCGCGACCTATATTAATGGTGCGCGTATAAGAGTATATTTATAAGAAAAAATGCATAAAATGCATAAGTACGTAAAATATATATTTCGACATATATGAAATCTTATATCGTAGAATCCATGAGTGCGCCAAACTTACTTATTTATCTCCACTTAAATGTTTTGCCTTAAGTTTAACTATATTTTAACTCATTCCGACTAATATGTAATTTTTAATGAAAATTACCCATTTTGACCCATTATCAAGGTTAAGACATCTAGACGCAAACAAAAGCGAAAGACTAACTTATTAGTTGTAATTTCAGCTTTTGTTAATATATTTTACGCCTAATCATTCTTCATAACGTTAATTGACCATTAAAAGAATTTCGCCAAGTTTAACTTTTTATTATATATTTTTCTTAAATCTGACTCGTCCAAAACGACCCGCTAAATCACATTTTCACGACTCAGACTCTAAAGCAATTTGATGTAAAACGACGTTTCGGACAACTTTATAGTTTTAGCCGAAACCCAAAACCCAACAGAAAATGACCAAAATACCCCTTCAAGTTTCTGCAAGAAATTATTATAAAAACGCAGATTTGTGTTTGAGTTTTTGACTCGTCATAAGGCATTTTTAAACTTAGGTTGCATAAGGGAATAGTAAAACGGCATTTTGAACAACTTTCTAGTTTTACCCGAGACCCAAAACTCGACAAAAATAGATGAAAACGCCCCTTAATCAGGTCTGATGCAATTTAAATAAATACAAAAACACAGATTTTTACTCTAGCTTTTCGACCCGTTATTACTCACTTTTAGACTTAGTAATCCTCGCGGGGAAGTAAAACGGCCTTCCGAACAACTTTCATGTTTCGGCCGAAGGCCGAAACGGACCCGAAAGTGACGAAAATACCCATTTAAAAATCTGACAGCAACTATTATTTTCCCAAAAAACTGAATTTTTAGTAAAAATTTTCCTAAGTTCAGTTGGCCGTAAAAACTTTGTTTTTTAAGAGTTAGAAGTCGTGCCATATATCGAATCGAAGCTACAGACATCCTCTACCATAATCAAAATCCTAAAATCAAATTAAAATTATTTATGAAACCCGAATATGGCTGTCCGATTTTCTGCATTAATTAGCCTAACCCGAAACCTTACCAAACACCAATTTCACTTCACCACAACTTCACAATAACCTCTAACTAGCCCAACCCCATTCACTAATCATCTCAAACAATGATTCACCTCAAAAATTCAACATGCACTATAATTCATGGATTCTAGATATAAAGCCAATCACAAGAAATCAATATATAATTGAATCAATGAAAAAGAGGTAACAAAATATACTTACAATCACAATGAAATAGCTAGAAAAATAACATAATCAAACCCTCTTGGGTTTTGATTGTTTTCGAACACCTTAAGAACCAAAACAATGATTCCGACTTGATTTTGTTACTCCAATCTTTGATTACACACTAAATTGTAAACCCTTGTTACTCCATTTATCTTTAACTATATCAAACCCTTAACAATTGAAAGTCAAGAAAATCAAGAACTTAATAAAAGTTCTTGCATGTTGTTTTTATTAGTAAAGATTGATAGGGATTAATGTAGGATTTAGTGTAGAAGTGATTTGTGATGGTAGATGATCTTGGATGATGGTTGATTGAGGGTGGTGATGTTGTTCGACGGTAGCAGAGGGGAGGGAAGAGATATTTTTGCTACTGTGTGTTTTGTTTATACAGGAAGTGAAGAAAAAAATAAACAAAAGGGTCGACATATATTTTAGGGGGTGTTTGGACCGGCCCCTTCATGGGCTTGTGGGCTTGGTTTCATCTTTTTTTTTGTTATTTATTAAGTGTAGAGTTTATATAAAAAGATAGGGAAAAAGGGGGTGTTTGGTTTCTAGTTTTGATGGAGCCTAAAACAATTAAAGAGGGTGTTTGGTTTATATGTTATGTTTATAAATTATATTTTCATTTTTTATTTTTCTAAAACATTTATACCACAATATTTGTTTTTTTTAAATATTAATTATATTTTATTTATTTAGTATTAATATATATTCCAATAATCATTTGTGTTTATTTTATATTTTTATATATATATATATATATATTTCCAAAACATTTATACTACAATATTTGATTTAAACACTTAGTTAAAATATTAAAAAGTGTTAAAGTACTATTTTTGACACGGTTTCGGCAAAACGGGAAAAAAATCATAAAATTCTAAAATAAGAATAATTTTAGCTTTCGGGGTTAAAATACGAAATTATCGATTTCTCAAACGTTAAAACAAATAAAAATGACGATTTTCCCAAATCGGCCAAAAAGGAAAAATAATAATTTCTATTAAAAATAAAAATAGAAATAAAGCTCGGTCTAAATATTGGCCGTGAAAATACGAAATGTTACACTGAGGTTTGACAAAACTTGTTTTACAATTATGATTAAGCATGTTCATCGTTTGTACTGATTGACCGGTTTTATACACAATGTCATTCAAGACTTTGACTTGTTTTCCAAACAGATGACTTTTTTTATTTCTTTATCTTCACGAGTTTTGAAAAACTTTTCGTGTTCCTCTTTTTGAAATAAAATTGTGGAAGTATTTCTTTGATGTGCAGAAAGCTCATTTTCCATTTCTGAAAGCTTTTTATTCAAATTGATTATTTTTTCAGTATAAGCACTAAAAGACTTTTCAGATGTGACTTTTTGTTCTTCGAGTAAACCATAAGCTTTTGCACATTTAAGTTCAACAAATTTCACAAAATCGGACTCTTTGTACCTCTTTAGCTCATTATTTAAGAACGTGTTTGCTTCTCATAAAGCTTTGTTTGATGATTCTAAAGATTTATTTGTTTTCTTGCTTCCATCAATTTCAAATTTCATTTGGTCAATTAAAGAAGCAAGCAATTCACGTTCTTCTTGAAACATTTGATCATCATGGCCAGTCTCTCCTCCATTAATACTCATATCTGATGAATCAAGAGTGGTATTAGTATCACCTTGTTCCGCCAGATACGTGTCATTAACAGATTCAGGTTGTTCAGAATGTTGTCTCTCATTGGCAAACACATTATAGTTATCATCAATGTTATGTGCCTTTTCCAATGACTCAGTATCAAAGATAGGTCCAGAGTTGTCACCAGCATCTGGAGTGACCTCTTGAATCTTTTCCATGTACATGTAATGTGCTTTCAATTCCTGATCTTCAGGTTCATCATCTGTGTCATCCCTCCAATGAGCTTGTTCTGAACTTAATTGAATCCTAGCTTCCTCTTGCTTACACAACATCTTTTCCTTGTGACAAGCTGAATCCCATACCTGTTTTGCTTTCTTGCATTCCCTTGCTACATGCCCAAATTCTTTGCAGTTGAAACACTAAATCCCAGTCTCCTGCACTACCGGAGTACCTACATTATCCCTAGCCACAACAACATTAACTGCCCTCTGATTATCATACTGCCTAGTTTGTCTGTCGTACCCAGTTCTTCTGTCAGATCTTGGTGTATTATCAACGTTCATGTTCCTGGTGTTGGATGAAGTTTCGAGGTTGTTGTTGGTAGGTTTGTAGATTTTCTTAAAAGACATTGAGATTAAGTCCATGAGTTTTTTAATTTCCTTCTCCTTTGAAGATGCTTCATCATCAGTAACTACTTTAGGTTCTTGGTTATATGTGGGAGGAAGAGACTTAGTAATCTCTTTTCCTTTGTTTATGATAGCAACTTGTGATCTGGTTGATGAACTTTGAGTGTAGTGGGTGGGTTTTGGTTGAGGATAATAAACTGGTTGTTGTGTAGCAGCAACTAGTGAAAGTGGGTTAGCAGTTCTTGCTAATCTTTCAGCTCTTATCTCATTGACTTTATTCTGGTGTTGCTTAAGGATGTCATAGAGTTTGTAATAGGAGACAGTCTTCAATTTTTGGCTCTGCTTAACAAGTGTCACAACCTTTACCATTCTGGTTTAAGTTGAAGTAAGAACTGAACATTCGCTTGGTGATTGTTGACTTCACATTGATTTCTGACAAGTTCATTCATCATGTTGTAGAACCTTGAGTAATACGAGTCAGGTAATTCACCATCCATTTAGGTGAACCTACCCATATTCCCAGTACAAATTTGTCTCAAGATCTTGTACATTGATAGACTCACCTTGTTTCAACCTTTCAATTGCTTTTTACATTTCCATAGCATTTGGACAAGCATCAATTGTAAAGTAGATATCATTATCAATCCTAGTAAGAATGATCTGAACAACTTCGGCTTCACCATCAATCTTTTTCTTAATCTCTTCTGAAACAGTTACATAGGTTTCCATTACTTCTTCCCTCAGAGGTGGAATACCATCAATACCAGATGTAGCAGGTGTATCAGCAGGAACTCTGTATTGGTATTTGTATGGTGGATTTTAAAGACAATAGTAGATGAGCTCATGTTTTGGTTTGGTATCAATGTATCTTTTGATTCAGGATTTCCACTGAATGTAGTTACCAGGTTCTAACATTAGAGGATGATCTTTGCCACCGGATTTCATGATCGTATTGTGAAGAGCACTTGATGTTTGTGTTTGAAGATCATTCTTGTTATTAGACATTTTGATGTTTGTTGTGAATGACTTTTGTGTTTGTTATTAGTGTGTTTCAATGAACTATTCAGAGACTATTGTGATAATATGTTTGTTTCTTATGTAAGAAAAAAAATTAGGTCAAAATTTTGTTTTTCCACTTAAGTTTGGGTCCAAATTTGGTAAGTAAAACGTACACGTTTGGGTTTAACTTTCCGAAAGTCTAAATTACGAAACTGAAACCACACTTTTCGAGACCTGAAATACAAAACCAAAACCACAATTTTTCGAAACCTAAAATACGAAACCTCTGTTATTCGAAACTTCTATACTACGAAACCACTGTTATACGATACCTCTATAATACGAAACCTCTGTAATACGAAACCGAATTCAAATTTCAGAAACCGAAACTGCACTGGGCTGAAACCAAGATTACGAAACCACCTTTTTTGATAGTACAGTTTTTCAAAACCTTTGTAGTTCGTACACGGTTATAAAAATCACTCAAAGAGCCATTTTTTACGTGTTTTAATCCAATATTTTTATGAAGACTTGTCGTATACACATCAATCTTTCATAAAAATACAAACTTTATAAATCAGGCACCCTTAAAAGGATTTTTTGAACGAGTTTTTAAGAGGCTTTCGTACGAAAGAAAATAAGCTAAAAAGACGTTAAAATATATAGTTTTTGAAGTATAACTTATTCTTAACACATTTTTAAGCTTTATAAATCAATACTTGAACATTAAAAAACAAAAGTAACAAACTTTAAATTTTCCAAAAGCTTAAATTTTTTGAAACCGAAACCTTTTAATCATGAAAACGTGATATTTAAACACAAAAGACAACTCACTTGGCTCTAATACCACATGTTGTTCTTAAATAATCTAATCCTAACACATAAATACTAACATACGAAACCAAGAAGATAGAGAGAGAGATACGCAAGTGGTAAAGAAAGAAGAGAGGTGGTATGATTATTCCTTGCATATGTGAAATACAAGAACAACCAACACCCTCTCCTTTCTATTGAGAGGGGTATTTATAGTCCAAGCCATAAGTGAGGCGTATGGGCTATCTATTGGGCTGAGCTTGGTGTTTAGATGGGTTGAAGGCCTGAAATATGGACAATATTAGTTTACAGTCCAAGCTTGTAAAACCCAAGCTTGTAAAACCCGACTAGCCTATTACAAACTAAGATCCTTAATGACTAAGATGACTGAATACATTCTTGTTTGACTTTATATTTCTAAGGTTAACAAATCGTTTAAGCTATTTTCATGCGTTATTTAAAAATAATGGGGGGTGAGAAGCACAAGTCCTAATCTACTTTCGAAAAAAAGAGCATGGGGAGCATTTGAAGCTAATACTGGAATTGCTCAAGAAAGAAGAATTGTACGCAAAGTTCTCTAAGTGTGAATTTTGGATTTCGAAAGTACAATTTCTCAGTCGCGTGATTGACAGTTAAGGTATTCACGTTAACCCCGTTAAGATTGAATCCATCAAGTATTGGGCAATGCCTAAAATTTCGACATAAATACGCCAATTTCTAGGTCTTGCCGGTTACTACTGAAGATTTATTGAAGGGTTCTCAAAGATTGTCAAACCACTAACTAAACTAACTCAGAAAAATGTGAAGTTCGAATGGGAAGAGAAGGAGTAGTCAGCATTTTAATTGTTAAAGCAGAAGCTTTGCAGCGCACCAATTTTGGCACTACATGAAGGAATTAAGAATTTCGTTGTCTATTGTAATGCTTCGCATAAAGGATTGGGAGATGTGTTAATGCAGAAGGATAAGGTTATAGCTTATGCCTCTCGACAACTGAAAGTTCATGAGAAGAAGTATACTACTCACGACTTAGAATTAGGAGTTGTAGTGTTTGCTCTAAAGATTTGAAGGCACTATTAATATGGCACGAGGTGTACTGTGTTTACAGATCACAAGTTCTTCAGCATATACTTGACCAGAAGGAGCTATACATAAGGCAGCGTCGATGGATCAAACTACTTAGTAATTACGATTGTGAAATCCGTTATCACCTCAGAAAGGTGAACGTCGTGGCAGATGCCCTAAGCCGAAAGGAACGACTGAAGCCACTACGCGTTCGAGCTTTAGTCATGATAATAAACTTAAACCTTCCGTCATAAATCTTGGATGCTCAAGCTGAAGCAATTCAAGAAGAGAATGTTAAAGAAGAAAATGTCTGTAGCATGGACAAGGAGTTTAAGACTCATCTTAATGGAACTCGCTATATTAGGAACATGATTTGGTTACCACACTTTGGTGGATTAAGAGATTTGATCATGCATGAGTCACATAAATCAAAACATTCCATCCATCCTGGATCAGATAAGATTTATCATGATCTTAAGAAGTTATATTGGTGGCCTAACATGAAAGTAGATATTGCCACAAATGTTAACAAGTATTTGACTTGCTCAAAGGTGAAGGCCGGGTATCAGAAGCCATCTGGTTTACTAGTACAACCTGAGATACCTCAGTGGAAATGAGAGAGAATAACAATGGACTTTATTACGAAGTTACCAAAGAGATCGAACGATCACGATACCATTTGGGTGATCGTTGATCACCTCACTAAGTCTGCATACTTCTTACCGATTAAGGAGACTGATAAGATGGAGAGACTGACAAGGTTGTACATAAAAGAAATAGTCTCAAGGCACGAAGTGCTAGTATCGATTATCTCGGACCGAGATAGCCGATTTACATCAAGATTTTGGCAGTTACTCCAAGGAGCTTTAGGAACTCGTCTGGATATGAGTACTGTTTATTATCTACATACATATGGGCAAAGTGAAAGAACGATCCAAACATTGAAAGACATGTTACGCGCATGCGTAACTGATTTCAGAAATGGATGGGATAATCATTTACCATTAGATGAATTCTCCTACAACAATAGTTACCACACCAGCTTCAAGGTTGCACCATTTGAGGCACTATACAAAAGAAAGTGTCGATCACTTTTCTGTTAGACTGAGGTTGGTGAGAGCCAACTCACTGGTCTAGAGATCATACATGAAATCACTAAGAAGATCGTACAAATTCAAAGTAGAATGCAAGCTGCTCGTGACCGACAGAAGAGCTATGTTGATAAAAGACGTAAACCTCTAGAATTTCAGGTTGGGGACAAAGTCATGTTAAAGGTTTCACCATGAAAAGGTGTTATTAGTTTTAGAAAACTGATCGGTGTATTTTACATACACCTCATAGCATGTTAATTACGCATAATTGCATTGTTATTTTTTGTTATACATGTACTTTGAGTGTGTTTTGTGATTATGTAGGTTATGCATAAAATGGAGCTAAAATGACAACTTTGTGAGCTAATGGTGAAAAGACATAGAATGTGATAAGAAATGAAGTAAATTAATGAAGAGTGAAAGATTTAGACGTGTCTCAATGATTTGGTCATAACTTCTTCGTCCGGACTCCGTTTTAGTTGATTCAAAAGGCCATGGAAAGAGAAAAATGAAATCTTTATTGTTGAGAAACAAGATGTCTGAAAATGTGAAGTTAAGTGGCTATTTTATCTGCTGGAACAACCAATTCGTGGTTGGGCTTTATTGTTTATTATCGGGCCTTTGTTTATAAACAAAAGAAAGAAAAGCAAATAAAACCCATTCCATTATATGTGGGTTAGCTTGTTCTTGGACAGCAAAGAACGAATTGTAGACAAGTCCCACTTGATGGTTTACTCCTGGCCTTTGGGTTGAGTGCGCTTTATGTCTTTGGTCGTGGAGAGCACACAAGGGGTTAATCCCTTTGTGACTACTAATAAAACAAACTAGTGATGTGTTATCTCTGTTGCCTGTTCTAACAACAACGAACGTACCGCCCATGTGTGTTTCACAATTATTTTTTAGAGTGTATACATGTTTTTAGAACGAGAAACTTGAAATAGCGTTAGATGAGATGTCTCATTAGGTCATATTCTTTAAATACAAGTAACTAATTAATCTATTACAATCTATTTCATTTTTGTAACAAAAAAAATACATAATAATGTATATTGTTGACCATTTGACCTTCATAGCCTCACCTTATCTTTGGTTGAAAGATTCATAGTCGTCGTCAACAACTTTTTTCAACACATTGTCCTTACCACTGTTTAACTACTATAGTATTACCCTACCTCTTCACCCACTCTAACACATGTGAATAACTTGCAAGTCATCACAAGTAATCCGCATCTCATATTCTATTTAGAAAAAAAAACATCTTAAAACTATATAAAACATACTCTAATATTATTAAACTAATAATAATAGAATTAAATACATGTTACAAAATCATCTAGGGAAAACAGAGCTAATTAACCTAAATTTGCTCAAAAATTAAAAACATTGTGTGTTGGTAGCATGAGCTATGGAAAAAAAATTCACACTACAAACATTATCAGAACTTTCTAAGATATACTCCACGGTCCACATCAAATTCCCCCAAGATAGCAACTGCTAACATCGTTATGGAACAAAACAAAAGCGATTGATTTCATTTAACCAAAGTCCACACTATTGATCCATCTTATGCAGCTTGTTACTATTTTTAGTGACTAAAATACACTATACAATTCCGGCTAATGAGAAATTGTTAAACAAACACTTGTGACGAATAAAGTTTAGTAGCTTCAATTATCATACATAAATATTGTATTCACTAATTAATACCCACAAATGTTCGAGTATCTTCGTCCTTGTTTTGCTTCATGACCCCCGTCAACCAAACCATCCCCGAGTCCTTTTTAGCCCTGACAAGTTAAGTGTATCAAGCTCGTTTAATGACACAATGATCTTCAAGTCATTGACCTGCAAATGCATAAAAAAACAAAAATAAGTTATGACATCGCGTAGTTGTAGTTGTAGAAAGTAAAAAAAAAGGTATAATATAAAATAAGGTTTTGCTATAGTGATGAGAGGGTGAGAGATCATAGAAGCTACCTCCTGGAAAAAGTCATAGAAACCAAACATGTGAAAATCAAAAAAAGAAATGAGACCAAAATCAAAAAAATAAATGGAGAGGGTCTGGTTTCTACGAATACAATTTATTACATCATAATAAACATATATATAAGAAAATCATCGCTGTTGAAATTACAGTATAGAGATCTAATTTTTTTTACTTTGATTATGTATCATCGTTTGTAGTTGTTTCACCATATTCTTCTTATAATAAACATGAAGAACTTGCT
>BQNB010029569.1:40827-55644 GCA_026074375.1 Tanacetum coccineum | reverse complement strand
TTGTAAGTAATTCCGTATGTGTCCACATATTGGGGGAAGATTGTTAGCCTTAAAATATGGTGACAAATCTGGAATTACATTAGTTTATTTATAGCGTGACACATAAGGACTAATAATGACAGGCTACGATAGTTGTGTGTCACTAGGACTATAAATACCCCCTACATACTTCCATGGAGGGGTGAAGCTCACTTTTGTAAAAGTATGTGTGTGTTTTTCTCTCAAAAACACACACACTCTTCCCATCTTATCTCTTTTCTCTCTAAATAATATGGATACTTTTCTTTTCCATTTTACCAAGCCTCCGGATCGGGTGTTCATAGGGTGAATCTATACTAACAATGCAGTTCAAGCCTCGGTCATCAATGTTTAAATGACGTTTGAACACAGCAGTTCAAGCCTCGGTCATATAGTTAGACACATAGGGACTAATAATGACTAGTTGCGAAGATAAGTGTCACTAGGGCTATATATACTCCCCTCCATACTTCATGGAGGGTGAAGCTCACTTTTGTAAAAGTGTGGTGTGGGTGTGTGTTTCTCCTCAAGCACACACACTCTTCCCATTTCATCTCTTTTCTCTCTAAATAATATGGATACTTTTCTTTTCCATTTTACCAAACCTCCGGATCATTGTTCTTGAGGGTGAATCTATACTAACAATTGGCACCAAGCATAGGGGGAATCCGAGTTGTTTAACTACTGATTATTGTGGTGTCAAAAGATCAAATTCGTGCAAAAAGAAGTCAAAAAATAAAAACAAACCCGAATTTTATGCTTAGATGTGTGAAATGTTTATGTTATTAAGCAAGATCTAGGCATAGGTTAATAGCTAATCGTGCAAGAGAAATCAAGTCCAAGAGGTCAAAAAGGTGAATTATTGGGCGAATTTTTTGTGGAAAAACCGTATATATCCGTCGTAGCGTTTGACATTCTGGCAAAATTCCATGTTGCTTGTTGACTTCCATCTTGTTGCGTTTTTCGACATCATTCGTTTTGACTCTTTGCGTTTTTGACTCATTGCGTATTGGACTCATTGCGTTTTGACTCCATTGCGTTTTAACTCACTAACTGCGTTTTTGAACTCATTGCGTTATGACATTGGGTTGCGTTTTTGACTCATGTCCTTTTTTGACTCACTGCGTTTTGACCTCAATTGCGTTTTGACATTGGTTGCGTTTTGGGTTCACTGCGTTTTTGATTATCAGGTTTGCGTTTTGAAGACATCAAATGCGTTTTGACTAAACGTTACTCTGCCTAATTTTTTATTCATTGCGTTTTGATCAAGATAGTTGCGTTTTGATTAGATTTCTTGCGTTTTTGACTAAAGTCATGCGTTTTGACCAGTGAAAAACCCAAGTTTTGGAACCCTAATTCCCGAAAAAAAATTTCGACTTACAACGAGGTCGACTCCGCTGCATCAGGTGGGTCATGGACCGACTTTGGGCATATGACCAGAATTTGGGACATATTATAACAAAACAAGAACAAACAAACAAACCATCACAATCAAGAATCAAGACCATAAAACATCAACAACCAAAAACAACACACCACACAACAACAACACATAATCCCAAAACGATCCTGAAAAATTCACTTAAATGACAAAATGGCTAAGATTCGATTACCGATGACATGTGATCACTGGATTGATTTGGTATCCCTTTTTTGCAATTGAAGTTTGATTTCACAAGGCGTCGACTTATTTCATCATCGTGACTTTTCTTCTATTTTTCCCTATCAATTGATGAATTGCTTGACGTATACAATTATGATTAAGACATGGATTATCTAGTTTCCATCGGACAAGGGGTGTTGGATGAAGACCTGAGACAACTATCCACTTAAAGGGAGGTTTACGGTTGTATTACTCAGTACACACGCAGAATGGTCGATGTGGATAATTTCAAGAGGTGTTGTACTTCTATTACTTTTGATGATAACGGTACTTAGAGATTATCCTTCCTGCAAAACCGTACTTCAAATCAACAATAGTGCTAGATTAAGTAACAAATTTGGGGATTTGTACTCAGTTTCAAGTTTTGATATAGCGTGGGGGGGTGGGGGGGGGGGGGGGGGGGGGGGGGGGGGGGGGGGGGGGGGGGGGGGGGATCGGAGTTTACTTCACCATGTGATCATGCCAATAGCCTACAGATTTACGAGGTTGGTAAGTTAGCCAGAGAATTAAAGGTTTGAGATGTAATCAGCACTTCACACGGGTATTTTTCGTCTATTCCAAGACAAGGATACTTCACAGTCCCTAAGCAAAATAGACTTTCAAGTATCTTACGATGACATTCAGTCCCCAGACCTTGATTAAACAAGTGTTCTTGATTCTTGCTTCATCTCCTCTATGTTTCTGAAGTAAAGAGGGTAATGATTCTTTTTGTATATCAAGATTGTGCTTAGACAAGAACTTCTCGATTATATGGGGCGTAACACCGATAATGAATGCTTCCGAGAGTTCGCAACCATCATGGGGGAAAATGTGTGTACATCCCAGGCTTAATGACTTGAATGATATCATGTCAACTTCCAGGGGGAAGTTGTTTACCCTCAAAATGTTTAGTATGGTTTTATGAAGTATTATGCAAACGTGAAAGAAAATAGTTGCTGATTTCTCGCATAGCACCCCGAACGAATTTCACCAAGCCCTGATGACAAGAACAGTGGTCGTTGTGTGTTTAGACTCTACAAAATTCCGCTGTGAACTTTGATTGACAAGTAGAAAGTTGTTACAAGCTACCTTAATATGTTTCAGAATCTGCTTAAGATAGGGATGTTGGTTTTAGGGGGAAGCCGATTCAAAACTTAGCACCACAAAGGAGTCTAAAGAAGAAAGCTTTTCTAAACATGCTGCATTAATTGGGGGGAAGTTTAATCCAGTTCATGCATACTACAAGTGCGTCGATACGCCACCCCGAAGAGGCCTCATTATGAAACTCCCTAGTAATATAGTACTTTGATTAACTAATACCACATATGATTCTATATAGCTACATCACCGTCTAATCGTTTTAGTGAAAACATAATTATAAAGTAAAAACATTTATAAGTATACTTTAGTAAAAAGGGCGTAATGTTAGCCCTAAAATATGGTGACTAATCTAGAATTACATTTATCATTTATAGTCGGGTCGGGTTAGTTTAGCTAGTCGATATCGGGACTATAAATATTCCCTCCATACTTCCATGGAGGGGTAGGAGTTCACATTGTAAAGTGTGAGTGTGTGTGTGGTTCCTTTTTCTCTATTAAACCACACACATACACAAACACTCCTTCTTCTTCTTTTTTCTATCTCTTCTCTTTTCTCTCTTTTTCTCTCTAATAATATGGATACTTTTCTTTTCCATTTTACCAAGCCTCCGGATCATTGTTCAAAGGGTGAATCTATACTAACAATTGGTATCAGAGCATAGGGGGAATCCGTGTTGTTTATCTACTGATTATTGTGGTTAAAAAGAATCAATTTCGTGGGTTTATTTTTGTGTTCGAAAAAATTGCAAGAAAAATCAAGATTTGATCTTTGTTTGTGGTTAAAAGTGTTAAAGATTTGTACTTTCGGGCTTAGATCTATCCCTTGCATCATTACTATGTGGTTTTAACATCATTTCGTAGCTTTCAAGAATGTTTGATGATTTTTTCTTGGCTGCGTTTTGACTAAAAGAAGGGTGTTCTTCGTTGCGTTTTGACAATCTTCATGTTGCGTTTTGACAATCTTCATGTTGCGTTTTGACAATCTTCATGTTGCGTTTTGACAATCTTGGTTGCGTTTTGGTTCATTGCGTTTTGATCGTAATCGTTGCGTTTTGACTCGTTGCGTTTTGACTCGTTGCGTTTTGATCAAAGTTCATTGCGTTTTGATTCAAAAGTCACTGCGTTTTGGTTAATAATAGCACTGCGTTTTGTCTAGAAATCTTGTGTGAAGAAAAGGGTTTCAGTAAAACGGCCATAACTTTTGATCCGTAAGTCCGTTTCAGGCCCGTGACCTCTCAAATCGAAGAGAAAAATGAGACGGATCACGCTATAACCACCCTTTAGCTGGTTAAGGATTCTTCGAGGCCCGAAACCATCGTTTACTATGATTTATTGACATTTTTTAGTTTTTTGGAATTTGTTACACTTGTTTTTGTTCTAGCTCACGGCCCATCTGTATTTTTTGGCCCGTTTCAGTTTGGTGAGCCTAGTTAAACAATCTGCTGTAACCCTAGCCAGGAAATTATCTGTTTTTAGACAATTAAATCATTGGCCGCTGAGTCCGAATCAATTCATTCACGGTTTTTTCTATTGATTTTGTAAAATCCCGTTAATCCATATATTGTTATGGTTGATTGTGTTTTATGAGTCTCGATTCTTGATTGTGGTGTTTGTATGCAATTAACGGTTTCTTCTTTTTTCTATCTCTTCTCTTTTCTCTCTAATAATATGGATACTTTTCTTTTCCATTTTACCAAGCCTCCGGATCATTATTCAAAGGGTGAATCTATACTAACACGTAACTTCCTCGTTTCTAATTCGTTTCGCGCGTTTCTTACGTCCACGCCTTCGTAGTAAGACGAGTTATCAAAATATAACATTTTCAAAATTTGAGTTTTTCTGATGAATAGTGATTTTACTGTTCACAACAGACATATATTTATTTTTATAGTTTTTGTTATCGTAAACGTCGTATTTTATTCGTTATAGCTCCGTTTTTAGCGATTCTTTCGAGCACGTCTTCGTTTTTAAAAGTTCTATCATATAAATGATGTTTTCAAAAATAAAAGTCCCTGATGAACAGTAACTTTTTATAAAATTTATTTTATAAAACCCGGTATTAACGTAAAACGTATATTTGTCGTATCTTTTTCGTTATAAATCGGTTTTTCGAGTTTCTTATCATTTTGGAATCGTCATGAGACGAACTATCTTTTAAAAACATGTTGGGGCTGTGTCAAAAGTCGAACCAAAACAGTCCCGTTGAAATCAATAGATATACTTATTTATATAACTTGTTAAGTAAACTATAGAAACCCTAATTTTGTATATACACTTTTTATACATATAACAACATGGTACAATACTTATAAATCCATTATTTCATGATATTATCAACCTCATAACATATGTAAAAATGTACAAGATCATAACCACAAGCAAAAATATGTTTTACATGTTTAAAAGTATCCTAATGGTGATATTGCTAAATAGAACACATAAACACATAAAATGATAAATGTAAAGACATAAAGGGTTTTAGATAACCTTAGTAATGATGAGTGGTGAATGAGAAATAAATCACACCCTTGTGATTTAAACCCTTGGCTTGAAATATGAGATGAAAACCCTAACTTTCTTAAGAACTTATATCTTGAACTTTCTTGTCTTGTAAAGCTTAAACCAACCTAAACACCTAAGAACATCTTAGATATATAGTAGGAATGTGTGTAAATGTGATAAGTAAAATTTGGTATGGATTTGGTGTTGGTGTTGTGGTTGACCCTAATAGTCCCAAAAGAAAACCAACTTCCATTCTATTGATAAATACATGCAAATGGGTTAACCAGGCTTGTAAAATACCTTAGTATATCCTTAAGGAAGGATGTGTGAAGGGCTTGTATATGATGTAGAAAAATTTGGTAAGGAAGAGTTGAAAGGTTATGAGCCAAGGCCTATGTAGAGGAAAAAAGAGAGGTGTTTTTTGATCTTTTAACACAATTGTTTGTGTATGTATGTGGTTTATAACTCTTGCATCACAAAGGTATACATATGCCTATTTGGTCAAAAGTATTGAAAAAGGGTCATGGGAAACAAGATGAGGGTCTTGGGAAAGTCCTTTGGTCTTTGGTTCCTAAAAGTAGATATTGATCCATGAAAACCAAGGAAAAAGTTTCCTATGATATTTTCTTGTATCTTTGATCAAAATCCGGCCATATGAGCCAAAATTTGATTATAATATTTGCGTTAATTTATGTATGGGTAATAAAATGAGTATTTGTTGAGCAGAATAAAAGTTTGGTGCGTCCGGTATGCCTAAACTAAATTTTATCGGAAACAGTAATATCATTTACATAACCTATAAAAAAATAAATAAACAAAGTTATAATTATACTCAAAATAATTATTAACACTTGCTGAAAGTAAACATTAATTTGTTTTGGAGTCCGTTTACGCTAACGATAATTTTTTAACTTAACGCGATTTAACTAACAATAAATTTAAAAGCGAACCGTACAAGAAAAAAAATAAATATTGAATTATAATACCACGTACATTGATCAAAAAATACGGTATGTTACAGTTCCTTCCCCGTTAAATGAGCCTTGTCCCACAAGGCTCAATTTGCGAACATTTGACGAAGGTATCCGTTATCGGGCGAAAAGATGCGGAGATATTCATCCGAAAATGGTCTTCATGTTCCAAGTATACTCATCTCCTTGCCGATAGTGATCCGAACGAACTTTGACTAATGGATTCTTCTCCGTTTAGCTTTTCACATCCCCTCAACAATTTCAATAGGCTCTTCGACAAACAGAGAATTCATCATCTCTATTCATCCGAAGCACTTGAACATCCGGCTCAGCCAAGCATTTCTTAGGTTCGACACTTGAAACGTGTCGTGGAACAGCTTAGCTCCTGGGGAAAACATCACCGATAAGCCACTGTCAAACACATACCACGATTTCAAATGGTCCTACATATCGTGGTGCTAGCTTTCTTTTCTACCAAAGCGAACCACTACCCTTCCATGAGATACTTAATAGTAACACTCCGGATCTCCAACTTGGAATACAAGAGGGTTTAACGCCTCTTATCAGCAAAGCTTATTCTGGCAACTCTACCGTCTTTCATCTTTCCCTAAATATGACAATCTTTTTTGTCGTTTCTTGCACAATTTCTGGTCTAATAAGCAGACTACTCCAACTACATCCATATCACGGGATCAACATTTCCGCTCCGTAATAGAGGCCTCGAAAGGGCGCACATTAATGCTTGTAGTGGTAACTGTTATTATATGAAAACTCATCAATGAAGATGATATTCCCAACTCGCGACCAAAAATCCATAACAAGCACAAGCTTGAAGCATATCCTCCAGCGTCTGAATATAGTACGTCCTCACTCTGTACCGTTGCATCTAAGGTGGTAAGCCGTACACATGTCTAGACTCATTACCCAACGCTTCCTGAAAAGCTTGCCATACGTGTGATGTGATACGACCATACGCGGTCTGAAATGATTGACCCTTGGCAACACAATGTCTCGCATACAAACTCATTGGTAATAAATCTTTGCTAATTTCTCCATCTTGTAGTTTTCAACGAATAGGTAAGAAGTGAGCCAACTTGGTCAATCTATCCACAATGACCCAAATCGTATCATGCCCACTGCTACTTTTAGGCAACTTTGTGACAAAGTCCATTGTTATCTTTTCCCATTTCCACTCCAGAATTTCTAGTTGCTGAAAGAATCCTGAGTTTTCGTATGTTTCGGACTGTTAATCTTCAAGAACACGTAAAGTACATCTGCTAACTACTCATCAAAGTCTCTCTACAATACCAGGTCCACAATACAAGTCTCACAGCTCAAAGTACATCTATCCCACCCGATGTACCTGAATATCTAGAAGTATAAGCTACATCCATGATCAATTCCTTAACACCACCAACTGATGGAAAACCAGATAAAACTAATCAAAGAAGTAAAATTTCACCATCAATGCTCGATGCTCAAATTCTTTCTAATCCTCTAGGCCATATCAGTTGGGCTTTTGAGATCCTTGGTAGCTTCGCTTGCCTTCCAAAAATCTAGTCTTAAGTCCAGAATGAATAGTAATACTCATAATCACGAACTAACGTCATTGGCTGAGTCGTTCTTTCTGCCAAGCAGTCTGCCACCAAAAAAACACGTTCCCTTGCCCGGTGGTATTTGAATCCACACTAGTAGTCACAGAGTACTCAGAAGTCCGACGCTAACTTTGTCGCATATTTAAATCCTTCTGGTCAAATATACTTGGAACTCTGGTTGGTCAGTGTAGATAACACTTTTTGTCCCATAAAGATAATATCTCCAGAATTTTAAGATCGAGACACCACCACGCACCTAAATCCATGTCAAGGGAGGTATAATTTTTCTCATGCTTCTTCAACTGTCTATGACGCAAATATGCTATCCCACATTCCCAGCTGCATCACACGCTTCCAAAACTAGTTTGAGCAACACAATAGACGAAAAAGTCGTCGGTCATCGGAGTGCTAAACACAGGAGCATTGCATAGTTTATCTCTTTCAAAATTGTTGGAAAGCTTTCACTTCTTATCCGCCCACACATAAGCCTTATTCTTTGAGTCAACAGGGTGAGGGGTTTGGCAACTTGGAGAAAATTCTCAAAAAATCTCCGGTAGTAACCCCCGCCATCCTAAAATGAACGGAAAATTAGATAACGATTCAGGAGTCTCCATTCTTGACAGACCAACCTTTGCCTAGGATCATACGTGGATCCCGTCACGTTGACCACATTTCTAGGAATTGAACTTCCTTTCAACCAAAATTCACACTATAAAATTTGGCGTATAACTAATCACCTTCTCATAAGACTAAAATGCTGGTCTTCATTGGACTCATGCTACTTTCTCTGACTTTGAGTAGATTAAGATGTCGTCAATGAACACAATTAAATGATTTGTCAAAAATAACGCTTTCAGACACGGTTCATTAAGTCCATAAATATTGCTGGCGCGTTTGTCAGCCCAAATGGCATGACTGTGAACTTCACAGTGCCCGAATCTGAGTTCTAACCGCGTTCTATCTCGTTATATCACCTCTCGGACCTTCACTGATTAAATCCTGAGCGAATGATCTAATCTTCGAAAACAGCACGCCCATTGTAGAATTGGTCAAAACACGTAATAAATTCGGGGGGGGGAGTAGGTTAAAGTTCTTTATAGTCAACATGTTTATGTTCCCTGAATCAATACACGATCACATCGAATCCGTCTTTCATCTTGACAAAGAGCAATGGGGCATATAGGCTCCCCATGTTAAAGTGGACTGTCGAATAAAAACCCTTCTCTTGAAGTTCTTTGAAAGCGGTTACTAGACAATTCTCTAACATTTCATAATTGGCTCACCGTATAGAGATCTAACAACTGGCGATCGCCAGGAATCAGATCAAAGGCGAAAATTCTATCTCGCCGCACAGAGGCAAACCTAACAGATCGTTTACTGGAAAATACCTCAGGGAAGTCCTCTCGGACACACGTATGTCAACAAGCCTTTCTCATCAGCCTTGATACATGCAGTGAACCAAGATCCCATGATCGGACTTCATTCGCCTGAACTTCAAGAACAGTGCCATTCGAAGAGGATACTGACAAATCTTCTCAAAACAATCGATGAGAGCCACGGTGCATGCCAACCAATCCATTGCAATGATAAGCATCAAAAGAACTTCCCTGCCGGGTTGGCAACAAGCTATTTGAACACGAGCTTTAACAAAACAAAGGTGCAACTACGTAAAATGTATTTGAGTGTACGCTGGAAACTACAATATCATGTCTGCTAATTCGATTTCATAACCATATTAAAAGTGGCTGGGGCAATATCAATAAATGTTAAAAGCAGAAGATTACAAAACTTTTCTAAATCTCTTGTTCAGCATGATATCTTCAAGGCAACACAAGTACCAAAATTCTTTGAGAAATTTGTAAAAGTATGCAGAGTCATGGAACATGTTTAATAAACAGAAGAATGAAGATCAATAATCATAAATTAATCAGTAAAAGTCGATTATTTCTGAGAATGATCAATAGAAATAAGATATTGATATCAAAAGATTATACTTAAGAGAACGACATATAAACCCAGAATTAAATAAATAAGATTAGTATATGAATGCAAATAATGACAAACAGAAAAGTAAGTAAGGATCAGGAATACGCGCGCGACGATATCGATAGCGAAGCTGGATTCTGTTTTAAAAATTGAAAAGACAAGAAAACTTTTAAGACATTATGTAATATGAGACTAAAGGTTATAGAAAATGACCCAGATCCAAAAACACTTGTCTCTGGTACCATCTTTAACACCCCCCAAAACAGTATTCCGCGGAATGGTAACAATGGAGTGTCTACGTCAAGTAACAACAAACAAGATAAAGGAAACGACCTAAAAAGACGTTAGTTAAGATAAGATATCAATCGATGCCATAGCAAAATACAAGAGTTCATACATTAGGATCCCCATAAGTTTTAAAAGACCATAAACATTCTTAATTTTCAACAAAAGCTTCATAATACCAAAAATAACTTAAGTTTTTTAAAGAAATAATAAAAGTTGCATTGATATAGATTGAAAACACAAAATCCGTCTCAATGATATCCGCCACGCTCCCTCACAATCATCATACCCTAACCATAAATACATGCAAAAAGTCAACATAAAGGTTGAGTGAAATCATAGTTTATCGTAAAAAAGGTGAAAATCACAAGATCGAAGTAATAGTAGACTCTGAAACACATTCAGTAGTCCAAAACGTTTATTATTGCACTAAGCTCATGACCCCGAAGCCTTAACTAGATTTGTGCCCCAATCAGAATATAGGATGCTTGCCAACAACCTAACACCTCTCAATGTTAAATGCACCTTAAACAACTAGTTGACCCAAGGAAAGATGGGGATTGACAATCCCCATAATCTATCCATAACACTCGCGCTTACTACAATAGCAAATAACGGGTTCAGGATAAAAATAGGACTACCACACAAAAGGTAACTAAGCAATAAAATTCAGCGAGTAATCTGGATAGCATACACTTTGTAAACACTTTGAAAACACTTTGAAAACACTGTGTCCAATAGTAAAACAAGCAATGTAATTCACCCCGTAGAGTTTGTAAAACAATCAAGTAGTAAAAAGGGCTATGACTCGGACTGCTCGATGTGATGGAATCAACAAGTAGTTCACAATATAAAATGCGTCACGAAGGAATCCGAAGTGCAACCGTAATCCAATATAGGTCGTCATAAGTACTAAACACTTTGATTATTTTATAGGTCGTTAAGCTCAACATCCTATCGTTCGTGCTTATCATATTAAGGAGGTCATTAGTGAACGTAATGAGGACTAACCACTTTAAATCGGTAAATCCAACACTCGTCGATACGCCACCACAAAGATGCCTGCATTATGAACTCCTAGTAATATAGTACTATTGATTAACTAATACCACATATAATATCAATATAGCTACCTCACCATCTAATCGTTTAAGGTGTGAAATCATATTTACAATGTAAAAACGATATAAGTATACTTTAGTAAAACTTGGCGTTAACTTTCTCGTTATAGTCCGTTTCGTTACGTACACAGCCATCGAATAAGATCGAGTTATCGTTTATGTTGCAGCCCCAGCTAAGGGTAGAGGCTATGCTAGGAATTTACCATGGTGCAATAGGTGCAAGGCACATCATCAGTCGGGTCCGTGTCCTCCTAGGTGTGGTAAATGTCACAAGCTTGGTCACCAGGAAGAGGATTGTCGAATCAAGGGCATTACAGGAGTGATTGCCCAGAGCGAAGGAACCAAAACCATGAAAACCAAACTGGAGGTACTAGAGCACGTGGAGTGGTGCATGCCTTAGGAGGAGGAGAAACCGATCAATACCCTAACAACATTGAAGATGAGATCGACGCTTAAAAGAGAAAGTTGTCTCGCTTTGCCTAATAAATCCTAAGTTGGAACTATCTTAGACTTCATCTCCTTAGGAGTTCTCGTTGTATTTCTCTTAAATTTCTGTTGTACTGAATAATTTCAAGTATCTATCAAATTAACATATTATGAAAACATCAATTCTACTTTAACTCTCTATAAATTTTTATATAAATCACTCCCACAATTATTAGGAAATTATAACACAATTTTTGACAAAAATGAGCATCGCATCGTTAGCCCTCAAATATACATAGCCTGATCAACTATGTATAATTCAGGAAGGACCATGCACATGCTAAGAGTAGTCACCTTAAAACTTCTTATCAAGAAACAATTTTCTATTTTAGGGTTCGTATTCATGAAACACGTTTACTTTAGGAAATCGAATTAGTAACCATAACAACTAAGCAGACCTTTACTCATCTTATACCAAATCCTAAGCCACGAAGCCGAGACACATCACTAGCCGCCCTAGGACAATTCGCTATCAAACTTGCTCACCAAAAAGAGTTACGCCGATGTGAGGCGTAAGCCTTTAAAATTTCAAGTTGGCGACCGAGTTATGCTTAAGGTTTCGCCTTGGAAAGGAGTAGTACGCTTTGGCAAACGGGGGAAGCTGAACCCTAGATAGGTTGGAACCATTGCTTACAGGCTTGAGCTGCCTCAAGAGTCGAGCAGGGTTCATCATACGTTTCACGTATCTAACCTAAAGAAGTGTTATCCGACGAACCGTTGGCAATTCCGTTGGAGGAAATACACTTTGACGATAAAACTCAACTTCATTGTAACTCTCGGCAAGGAGCTGAGTATACCTGGGAACATGAAGACCAATTCCGGAAGAACTATCCGCATCTTTTCTTCGAACCCGTACTTTCATCTAGTGTCGTAACTTGAGCCTTGAGGACAAGGCTCATTTAATAGGGAAGGACTGTAACAATTCGTATTTTTGATCAATGAACGACGTCATTTAATTCACTATTTTTTTTCTCGTACGCGTTTGCTTTTAATTTTAATTATTACGTTAAATCACGTAAACTAAGAATCACCAATCAACGTAAACGGGTACCAAACGAATTAAAGTTTTCGTCAATAAAACAATATATTATTTTTACTAAAGTAATAATTTACTTATTATGTTTTATTTTTATTGGTTACGTAAATTGGTTACGTTTCGCGATAAATCAAGTTTAGGCATTCCCGGAACCACAAAACTTTTCTACGCTTCAACAAATACCCACATTTATACCCAATACCCAAAGTTTTATTAAACTTTACCCAAATTATCATTGTTAGTCATATTGTACCTTAAATAAATCAACTACACACTACACTTTACAAATATTACATCTACACTTAACCTTTATACACTATAGCTTCAAGTAATGCATGAAATGAACACAAAATATCAAAGATATTTTTCCTAGCCATTTCCCTCCCCCTATTTCGTGTATAAGGCAGCCTAGGGAGACAAGGAGCACACTAAAACCTTACTAACTCATTGTACATCACTAGCTCATTAAAGAACCAAGACTATAACACATTTTGACCAAGACTATCCCCTAAAACCCTCCCCTTGTTTCCCTCCCCATGTTTCCCTTGGTCTTGGTCTTCAACAAGTGGTCTTGACTAACTCTTGGCATATATATACTAGCATACTAGAAGAGATAAAACATACATACACTCTCTTGACCAAAAATCAACACAAACTCTCTCTTTGGTGCTCTCCTTACCCACGGCTCAAAACACTCCTCCCACACAAACCATACAAATTTTTATACCACTTATACAAGCATACACACAACATATCTAAGACCTACTAAAATGGTTTGAAGTCTTGGTTAACCATTTACAAGAGTTAAGCAAGAAAATACAAGATTAGGGTTTTCTTGGATTTAGGGTTTTCAAAGTCTTGCAAGCTTGGGTTTATAATCTAAACAAGGGTTTATATTGTGTTGGTCATCATATTGCATCACCATAAGGTTATCTAAACCTTTATGTCCTTACTTTTATTATTTTATGTGTTTATGTGTTCTATTTAGCAATATCACCATTAGGATACTTTTAAACATGTAAAACATATTTCTACTTGTGGTTATGATTTTGAACACTTTTACATACGTTGTGTAGTTGATAATATCATGGAATAAATGAATTATAAGTATAGTAACATGTTTGTTAAAGTATAAAAAGTTCAAGTATAAACTTGTAGTTAAAAAGTATATAAAAACAAAGTTATATAAATAAACCCCAAAAGATATATAGGGGCTGTTTTAGTTAGTATTTTGTAACAGCTAGATTATGATTTATAAAAATAATACATCTCATGACGATTCCAAAAAGATAAGAAACTTGAAAAACGGATTAATAACGAAAAAGATACGGTAAAAACAAGTTATACGTTAATAAATGGAGTCGTAAAAGAATTTTTATAAAAAACTTTTTATAAAAATTATTCAAACAGAAAGTTTGGTATTTTTAACAAATTATACATATTTTTAGGATTCCAAAATGATAAAAATCGAAAATTTTCAATTAATAACGAACGAGTTATGAATTTCGCGAGTTTACGACAATTAATACTTTTATAAAACTATTTTTATAAAAGTTACTGTTCATGACAGAAATAATTATTTTTGTAAACCTCATAAATAAGTAGAACTTTCAATTACGAGAACGTGCTCGAAAGAATCACTAAAAACGTAGCTATAACGAATAAAATATGACGTTTACGGGTTTTACGATAATTAAAACTATAAAAATAACTTTATAACTGGTGTGAACAGTAAAAAGTACTGTTCATCAGAGGGTCAAAAATATGAAAATGTCAAATTATGATAACTCGTCCTAATATGAAAGCGTGGGCATAAGAAACGTCAAAATCGAACTTAAAACGCGAAAGTTACGCAGTTTTACTAAAACGGTAATTATAAACGTTTTTACTTATTAAACACAATTTTTTCAAAACAATTAGATGGTGATTGAACTATATAGACCTATATGTGGTATTAAGCAAAGTGCTATATTACTAGGGAGTTTCATACTAAGGAGCTAATGAAAGTCTTTTAGTCAAATTAAACTGTCTCAATTCCCCGGCAATCGCACCAAAAAATCGACTTCCTTTTTGA
>BQNB010029569.1:23768-40061 GCA_026074375.1 Tanacetum coccineum | reverse complement strand
AGAGCTTATAGAAGCTGATTTGAGTGCCAAAAACTTATTACACACTACTTTACCATTCTTAAACTTCTTATCCCAAACACCCTTTTAAGAACTTGAAAATCATTTAAAAGCTAAAACAGATTTAGTTAAACTTTAAAATGCCAAAACAGATTAAGAACTAACATAATTAAGGACTAATAAGCATAAATATAATAGAAATAGGTACTAAATAATAAGCTGGACTAATAAGCAATTTTAACTAAAAATGGACATATTCTATTTAAACTTAAAACAAGCTAAACTAAACTATAAACTGAATTCATTAAGCTAATATAAGACTAAATAAGCACACTCAAACAGAAAATAAGCAGAAATAAGCAGATAAGCAAATAAGCAGAAGGTAATAAGCAAAACAGTTCTAAAGGTATGTAAAAGAGATTAAGTCATTACCTGCATCCAAAGCTAAATTGAGTGAACCTAAAGCTCTAGGGATTCAGCTTGTTGTCAATAAGCTGAATCCAAAAACCATAAGCCCATCCTTGTCTGGCTTATCATCCAAAAAGAGCTTAAAGTGATTTTTAAGGTAATGAAGGAGATTTAGTAACAAAGCTCATTCAGTTAAGCTTTAAGCTAACTTAACTGAATGAGAATTAGCTTAGAAAAGTAATTAGAGCTTATTGCTTATTTAAATAGTATTCAAACACTTTTTTTTAACCAAATTGCATAAAAGTAAAAGCTTAAATTCAACACACAATTTAAAGGAAATTGTCTTTTATTAATAGTAAAACGTTTACAATCTATTTGAATGAAATGATATTAAAGAAGTATAATAAGCTGGAAATTAAGCTACTCTACACTACTCCTATTCCTACACTAGATGATTTCCTCCGTGTGATTTGCCTTATATTTATAAGGAGGGGATGAAGCTTCTAGGCCTTTGAGACGCTCCCCAATCCATCAATCCTAGCCCTTGATCAAAATCATTCTTCACATCCCATCTTTTCTCCTGTTGGATTGTTTACACGTCCTTTCCACCAATAATATAGCTTAGGATTGCCAGCCTGGATGCTTGTTTGTCAGATGTGTCAGGGACTTTCTAGAAGCATTAGAGCATGTGGGTGAGAAGAGATTTACCATGTGTTCGTTGTTGCTCTATGTAAAAGTGAGGGAAAAGGGAGAAGATCAACAGTAACTTTGACCTAATGTGTTTTATTGTTTTACTTTGGACCGGGTAATAGGATTTTGGTTTGGGCTTTTGCTTGTAAATTTTGGGCCAGGTTTTATGATAAGGATTTATGGATTGGATTAGTTTAAAGATTTAATGGACTTGGACATTTATGAAAGGCTTATGATTTAGGCTTATATATTATGAATTTCAAGTTATAATGGGCTAACCAGGCCCAATAAAATGGGTATGGGTTGGCCCATTAAAATTGAATATGCCTTCGGCTTCGATTTCTTGCACTCTTCCAATCTTGTGCTCGGGTTTTGTCCCTTTTGGCATTGTTTTTGTCCATTTTTGATATATCCGTTACCTGCAAGACGTAAATCACAAAACACACATATACAATGCATTTTTCATATATTTTTTTGTCTTTTCAGCTCATTTTAATAAGGCAAAATGATATGTGATTAAACACATATCAAACCCATAAACTAATAAAAGTTGATTCTGAGTTCTTTTTAATCTCAGATACGTCTAGCTCAAAATGGGTCGAATAGGGCAAGCGTATTAAAGTCGTCGATGATGTAATTTTACTACAAGCAACCTTCTATCATTTTATTCGAAGATCATGTCTAATATTGTAATGCCATATGTATCTATCAATATAATTAAAAAAAGACGTTAGGTGTTTCAAGGTGAAGCAGTTTTTTTTATGTATACTAACTATACATGTTTTAACCCGTAACTTAACACAAACATCTTGCCACCACTAAATAATTTTCCATTTTTTTCCATACTTTATTTAGATGTAGGCGCTCCTTAGTCCGAGGACAATGTCTCAAATATACACTAAGATGTTGACCCTTTTTCTTTTCATTGTTGATTCCTTTGAATGAAATTTTCCATCTTGTACTAAGTTACTTACGGAAAAGTTCTTGACACAAACACACATGCAGAAAAAAAATTAAACATAGCCAGTTGACCTGATATAATGCCAACCAATTGCATACTCATAAAGACTGCTACAATAAGTATATGACCCTAAGTGTGCCAAACATAACGGTCGATTACCTGTATTATGTTGAAAAGTAACAGCGTATTAGTGTCGAAACAGATTGGTCATATCGATGGCTCACATCCTGAGCCCGAAGTGGATAGTCCTGCCATCTATATTCCCATTTGTAGTTCCTGGTCCAGGAGTGCTAAAAACAAATGACATAATACATTATATATCATAGTTAAAACCTGAAGAATTTCGAGAAATTAAGAGATCACCTTATGATGAATGAGGCGCAAAGAAATATTTCGACTTCGCAAATTTTCACTAGCCTGCAAAACTGTCACACCCTGCTAAGAGCGGAAACACAAGGTACGACGTTTTGATTTCATTGCACAAGATACAAGATAAACCATGATTTGTTACAAGGAATTTAGTTTACAAAGTTACATTGGATGCAGTCTTGAATATGAGATAAACACATGTCTCTAGAAAAAAACATCGTAGTCATTGATAAATCTTGATTCCCATTACCTTTAATTCAAAATGTTGATCACCTGAAAATGATACTCGAAAATTTCAACATAAAGTTGGTGAGCTCGTAGGTTTAGAGTAAACCCAGTTGTTGTGCTAGAATTTAAGTTGTGGACAATTGTGCAATATGAAAGCAGAATGCATTTAGCAGTAATTTGATTTCTAATGAATCAACATTTCATACCCTGGTATCCCAACCAGTAGACATCAACCATAGTTCTAGTATAGGCATTTGAAATCATAACAATCCAATAGACATTAAAATCATAGCATAACATAGTAATCTGATCCTACCAACCATTCGTCAATTGTCCATGTGTTGAACTTATCCTTCGTACCTAAGGCATACCAGCTGGAGCTAACATAGGTCAGCAAATGATATATATATGTACTCATATGTCATGCATACACATATGCACCCGAGTATTTGATATGTAGTTGTGAGCAAAAGTCCATAATAAACTTTATGCCATAAATATATACATTGCAATTCACATAGCATGCATCGCGGTGTTTCTTATAATCATTGTTATAGATTTCACATAGTATTCATACACGCAATCATAAGCACATAGCATTGTCCAAAGAATAAGAGATTTTGCACAAAAGCAAAAACAATTGAAATAGTTTTGGGTATCATTTCCCCCAACGGAAAATAGTTTGAAAAGTGAGGCCACGAAAACTCACCTTAACAGAGAGTATGATAGTCAAACAATTGAAATAGTTTTGGGTATCATTTCCCCCGAGAGTATGATAGTCAAACAACGGCGTACAACGGCTTTCTGACACGACCTAGCAATTTGTTTGACTTAAAATTATGTTTGAAATATGTACTTAAAAATTGATGCATAGGAGTTTTGAAAACGTTTCGTATAACTGTTCTTAGTAGTATTGGTTGTGTAGTGGTTGGTGATTTAGACTCGAAGAAGATATGTCAAAGTATGTACATTAGATATAATACACTTATACTATTTTAAAGAAAATAGACAAGTAAAAATAAACAAGAACTAGATAATAGATAATAAGTAATATGTTCCGGTAATCTCAAGTTACCTAGTTTAATTGTATTGATTATAAGAAATGACGCGTTTTAATTTCATAAAACAAATCCAGAGAAGTTTTATAATTTATAAAATTATAAAATATATTTTCGTCTTTTATTCGGCTTATTAAATAATAATATTTTATTATTTCGTCTTTTGTCGAATTTCTAAGAAAGTAGTTTTTAGAAAAATATTCTAAGTATAATATTTTCATAAAATTTGAGCATGACCCGTTTGTTTATAAAACGCTTTCCAAGGTCTTAGACCTCATATTTCAAACACTTTTCCCAAATAAACTAAATTCTGACAAAATGCCAAAATCTACGTTTTCGCAACAATTTATCAAAACACATTTCTCCAAAAAGTGTAAATTGTTTTCAAAAATCCGCTTTAAAAATTCAAAACATCTAGTTTTTGCTTATTGGGCCTTAAGGCCCAATGTTAGTCCCAAAACTTATTACTAGTTTTTAGAATTCGATTTGAGCCTAATATCAAAGCCCATTAAGAAAATAAGTCCAAGAATTAAATAAATCAAAACAAGCCCAACAAATAAGCAACAAAAATAAGCCATGACCTCAATAAGGTAGCAAATAAGCCGCGGCTTATTTGCCCCTTATTGGGCCGAATACCAAACAAGCCAAAATAAGGCGTATAAGCTTAAAAATAAGTCGATAAGCTACGAGTACTTTTAGTTACCAAAATAAGCTATAACAATAAGCTACAAAAATATGTCAAAAGAGGTAAATGACCAAAACCACTTTCTTTTTGTTTCCTTTAAATGTCGAAACCCAATAAGCCCAAGTAAGCACTTTTGTGCTTATAAGTAAGCCAAATAAGCTATAAGCTATATTACAACAAATACGTTTTATCACCTCGACAACCAAAATATTAAAGTGTTATTTTCCATGCTTTTCCCTTTTTCTTTCTTTTAAACCAAACACGCGATATATATATATATATATATATATATTGTAGATTTTCGCTTTTGATTTTTAGAAAACGCACCGTACAACTATCATCTATGCTTCATTAGACTACTAAAAGTACAAGATTTATTGAAAAAAAATGACTTACAAAAGAGGGTTTTGAAGATGAGATTAGCATGAAACCTACAACCCAAACGTTATTTTTATGTACCACGACCATTAGAATCAACCCGGAAACGTTTAAACCTTCATGTTCTTGATCAAAATGAAACAAAAATGTATTGTATGTGTGTGTTGTGTTTTGGACGTGGCTAGAGAGAAAAAGACAAATGGGAGCTTTTGATTTTATGTTGTGATAACTATGTGTTTTTTGAAAAATGAAATGTAGGATAAGGTTGTACTATGGGGAGACACGTTTGCTTAAAAAAGTGCCTTATGGTTCCCTTGTGGTGGCCGGCTCGGATGGCATCCTAGGAGGGTTTCCTAGTCGTTTTGTCACTTGTCGGGTTAACTAACGATCATAGATCGAGTTTTAAAACGTGACCCGAAAGTTTCTTGTATTTTTAACGAATGAAAAAATATGTTTACTTGAATTTTGAATATTAACACCATATGTCTTATAGTAAACTATTTTAGATTTAGTATGAACCATGCATGGACGTGCCGGAACGCGATGTTTGACATTTTAAAGCCGTTTGTGGGACAACCTCCTGGAAATTGATAAAATATAGATATAATCATCTACAATAAGATAATTAAAGAAATAACTGAACTATTGATCAAATAGATAATAAACTGACTACCGTAAACACGGTAACTGCTCTGACTGAATCAATAAAAGTCAAAAATTCAAAGGACTAAATAGAACATTTATGAGACTGGAAAATTTGCAAAGGTTACATAATTGACCAATACAAACGTGAGTGTTTAGGAAGTGATAGTTTGAAATATAAGACTCATTATGGTAGAAAATTATTGACTGACAGCCGGTTACACAGTAACTGTTTACGCACCGTAAAAGTCAACAGAAGTCAAAATCTGAACTGTTTCATTGAGATAGAATTATAAAAGTATGTAGTCATAGTATATTGAGATACTATAACCTAGGAAAAATCATCGGTTATCACAGTCTTACCCCCTTAAAAGAATTTCGTCCTGAAATTCAACTAGTGCTAGAGCTAAAGAGATGTGGGTATTTGAGTTTCATTTGGTCCTCACGTTCCTAAGTAAATTCAAGACCTTGTTTCGAATTCCATCGCACCTTGACGATAGAAATTATACTCCGCTTCAGCTTTCTTAATTTCATGCTCTAAGATTTCTACAGGCTTTTCCACAAAGCTTAACTTAGCATCAACTTGGATTTCCTCTAAAGGTACTTGTAGGGTGGGATCAGCCAAACATATCTTGATTTTCGACACGTGAAGTGTGTCATGAACACTGCTTAGTTCGTGAGATAATCTTAATCGATAAGCTACTGGGCCGATCCTCTTAGTGAACTCAAAGGGTCCAACAAACCTAGGTGCTAATTTGCCTTTAATCTAAACAGTCTGTGGGTTGGTGATTGTTGTTGCTGAATTATCATATGATATGATATAGGATGAAAAGTAAGGGCACTAGGCACGATATCCGGTTCTTACTGGTTTCCTAGCATAGTTTTAGTATGATCGTTGACTTGGGTATTTTCCAAGGGTAACAAATGTTTCGTCGGGGAGACATTGTCGATTTTCCTAACGTTTTTAGATTGTCAGTCTTTCATGGTTGTCTGAAGTATGAATTTCTGGTTGATTCCTTGCCTTGAGTTCCCTTTAATGTTTAAAATCAAGATCTTATCTCATCTAAGTTGTTTAACTTTTCTAATGAGAGTTTAGTTTGTTTTATCCATAACATGAAATCAATCATCGAACTGACTTCCTATGGGTGAGAACTAGTTAATCATCGGCTAAGCTTTACTTAGGGTTCATCATGTGTCAACCACTAGAATCCAGAGGGTGTTCGTAGGTCGAGGTAATAAGTTTCGCTAACGAAACTGCTAGTCCAGTGTAACGGCCTAGTCTACTATACTAGAACCAACAGTTTTCTCTTTTCTCATTGTAAAAGACTAACGTTTGTACTTATAATTCAATGGAGGACAATTTCATCATGAAGGAATTAGGAGTCAAATCAGGACACAGTGTTGTGGTCATAGCTTATGTGGCATGGTCAAATGCTACTAAAAGTTGAAATCATGGCATTTCTATCCAAGGTTATCCTATTAAGTGAAAAGAAGTGTCACTCTTAAGTAGCTATCACGCGGCTATATTGTCGAGGGTAAGCTTTCTCATCCTTGAGTAAAGTTATCATAATCCTTAAGCTAAGTAACAACTTTGAATCTAACTTAACACCACAACTCAATCAAACAAGAACTGTCATGAAATTAAGCTAAGCATCAAGTTGTTATTACAACCTTAACGTTGTTGAAAAGTCTTCTCAATTTGGGTTCGTTCAAAAAAAACTAATGAGTATCTATCAGGGAGAGGAGGACCAGTCGCTCTCTATATGATCTTCATCAGAATCCAAAATGGCTCGCACAAAATGGGTTATAAGTCGGTGTCGATTGGCACGAACACTTGCTACTAATGCAATTGATCGGGTCGCTTTGCTTGAGGTTGCACTGCATAGCCATTTTATAGAAATTGTGGTTTCTTGTGGACTTACGAAGGTCGATATATTTGTCAAAAGAAAGTCCGAAAGATCAATATCAAAGATGAATGAAGAATCTGCACGCGTTCGACGTCTGGTGCCAAAAAGATGTTTTGCGACTCCTTCTTCGTACAGTCATGTAAATTGTGAATAGAAGAGATTAGATAGGGTGCTAGTCGTAGAATTTGTAGATGGAGAACAATATGTTCTAAAGATACCATTGAAGAAGGGAATCATTGACCAAATATCGGGGTAAGAACTACATAGGATAGAAAGATTATCAGGGTTGAATCTCCGACTAGAGGAACGATCGTCGTATACAAAGATTGAAGAAATAGGAATGAAGGCTTCCCATTGTGGAGGAGGTTGTTTCAAGGCAATTAAAGGAATTACGAAGGAATATCAAATTCGTTGTATGAGGTTGGTAGCCGTAGCCTTGAATTGAAATTATGGAGACGATATTTGTATGGTATACATTGTCTTATCTGTATAGACCACAAGATTCTATGTACATGTTTCGTAAGAAGGTTCTCATGTTAAGTCGGGTAGCGTGAGCGAGGTCAGTAGAGGGTCGCGACGGTGGCGTCCTTATCGTCCAGGAGGAGTAAGCGTAGTTACTAACGTCGTATACCCAAAAGAAGGGTAGGACCAGTTAGAGTTTGAACAATGAGGATGAACATTGCTAATAATTTCATTGTTGATATAAGGGAATTTCAGAAGGCAGCCCCTGATGTGAACACATCAAGGAGGAATGTGTAGTCGGGCGTATAAGAAGTTGAAGATGATGATCCATAAGTCAATGTTTCTAAGGGCAAAATCTGGAGTCTATGATTTGGAGCGTCCAGAAATTTTTATTGATAATCAGAGGTGTTCGGTTCGTTTCTAGTGGCCAAATAGAACGTAGACATAGTGCGTGTCCCTTCTCGGAGGCATGGTTTTAAAATTTGTTATCGACGTTCATTTGAGTAAACCATTATAAAATTTTGACCATAGATGTAGTTTGGAGCAACATTTTTGAAGTTTTCATTAATTATAGTCATTGTGAAAAGATGTTTGTAAAAATTTGTGTATCGACTAAGTGATTTTTCGTATAAGGTCTGGATTTTTAACTTTCAAGAAAATTTGACGCCTGAACATGTGTTCAAAACGATTTATATTTAAAACCATCAACCATAGAAAATCCCAAATTTTTTATACTTCATAAAGTTTGTAAGAAAACGTTTCAATTGTATAAGAATTTTGACCGAAAGACTTCGGGTCGTCTATAGTGGTACCATCTCCGGAGCACGAACACTAGGGTAGACACTATTACCACGGCTGACGTGAGGAACTCAGCCTAGAGTTATCACTTTCTCATGAATCCTATTATTCTATTTGTAGTCCTCAAGGTCCTAATTGTATGACAAGACCACTAATTGTGGCTACGCTGGTTAGTGAGTTGTTCTTAGTGCGACTAAGGATGTTATACAATTCATCGGCTTAGAATGTGGTATATTCGGACTTTCTAACCAAGTGAGTAGTGCGGGGGAGATAGGGCATGTGATAACCGTGGCGTAGTAGCATAAGGAAACAACTAAGTAGTTATGTACCAAAATTAGTATATGAGGAAAGTATTTCATGTGGAAAACTAAAAGGGGGGTTGAATAGTTTACTGCTTTTTTATTTAATGTTTATGTTTGTTTATAAAAACTTAGATTCGACTTTTTGTAAATTCAATACTTGCACAATATGAATAATGTAAATAAGTAAGAACAAATAGAGAAATAAGAGATAAGAGTTAGAAAGATTAAACCATAACACAAGGATTTATAGGGTTCGGTTATGAAGCACCTCTTCGCCATACTCCACTCCTCGAGCACCTATCAATGAGGAAGTTTAAGTGGCACAACCTCCGAGATTCATTGATTTTGCAAAACCTAATCAAGTTTATGGAATCAAGAAAGTGCTTTACGGACTTAAACAAGCTCCTAAAGTTTGGTACGATAGATTAAAAGCCTTTCTTATTAAACATGATTATACCATAGGAATGGTAGATAAAACACTCTTTACTAAAAAGAAAGACTCTAACCTCATTATTGTCCAAATATATGTCGACGACATTTTATTCGGCTCAACTTGTCAAGAATTGTGTGATGATTTTTTCAAGATCATGCACGATGAGTTTGAAATGAGTATGATGGGGGAACTAAACTTTTTCTTAGGATTACATATAAAACAAAGAGTGCATTTTTTCTCTCCCCCAGGGGTGAGAAAAACCTAGGCAACCGCCACCCTAAAAAGGTTTGTCAGCCGTCATTCCTATTATTTTCCGGTCTATAATCCTTCCCTATCTATTCCTTCTTGATTATATTATGATTTGGGTAGGGTTTTTATGGGTGGGTTCAATTTTATCCCTATTTTTAGGGCTTTTGGTTGTCGGATTCATATTAAAACCCTAAAAACTCCTTGATCTAAAGCGATCCTTTCATGTGTTTATTCCTTATTCGATCATTATGATCTGATTAGGGTTTTCACATCTAGGGTTTCGTTATTTTTCTTGTTTTTTAGGGGTTTTCTGGTGGTGGATCTGGTGGCTTGTGGAAGTGCATCTATGGATGCTGTTTTATTATCGATTTAACCTTAATTTATGATTCATCTCTTCTTGTATAATCGATCCCTTATCTGGTTTAAGGATTCGTTTGGCTGTTTTAATCGATATATAGGGTTTCGGTCCTATAAACCCTAAAACTTTTTCCTACATGTTCTAATCCATCTCTTTTTATTCATTATTCCTAGATCGTTGATTTAGGGTATTGATCAATTAGGGTTTGTAATTTCATTCTGTTCGTTTGGGTTTATGTTCATGTATATGTTCGTTATTAGTTTAATAAAGATGGTCATTTGATGAAAATGATTTTGGCTGTTACTTGTGCTCGGTGTTATGATCTGCTAGTGCCTATCTATTTGGAGATCGATTTGGCTAGTTGGAGTGACGACTATTAATTAGGTTTCTGTTCATTTGCTACTGTTGCCTCTTATCGAGTATCATATCATATCATCTTGTTACATGAATCATTATCGATCTAGATGTTGTTAAGGTCGTGGGGTACCTAAGCCTAAGGATGGAGTTACTACAATTCATGCGGGTGCTAGAATGGGTCATGCCATGATATTATTGTGGCTGGTATATTTTGGAAATGGATCTGAGTGTTAGTCTTATGGTTCTTGGATCGTTTCTGATGGGTTTGCATGGTTGTTTACTGCATGTGGCTGGTTGGTAAGTACTGGAGATTGTTACGGGTTTATGGCTCATTACTAATGCAGGTGAGGTTTCAATGGAGACTGCCAAGGTCCGTCCCCTCAAAATGAATATCTGGACAAGTCTAACTGATCTCCTATATGGAAGTGTTTGTGGTTCGAACATGGAAGAATATTTGTGTAATGCATCTAATTAGAGTTCGTCTACTACAAAGATGATTGGAAGTTCTATGACGGATACGACGCCCGAGTAATAATTACTGGAGAAAATACTGAATTTGTGATCATTATGATATCCGTATAGATAATTGTTAGGAAGTAATTATTTTACTTTCTTTATTAGTCATAAGAATGGCATGTCATTCTTATGTTGTGGTTAGGTTAGTATCTTGTTGAAGCTTGTGAGTGTCCTGATGGACTGAGATGAGGGACTTCACCCTCATCCTTTGTACTTAAATGATTTTTTGGTGTAATATATTTACCGGGGAAACCCTTTACCAAAAAAAAAAACAAATAAAACAATTAGAAGATGGTATATTTTTCAATTAATCAAAATATATAAAAGAAATGCTTAATAAATTTGGATTAGAGGACTCTAAATCTATGAAAACTCCTATATATTCAAAAACCAAACTCGCGAAAGACGAAAAAGGTGAGCCCGTGGATAATACTAAATATAGAGGTATGATAGGTAGCTTGTTGTAATTAATGGAAAGTAGGCCCGATATCATATTTAGTGTTTGCCTTTGTGCACGCTTCCAAGAGGATCCCAAAACCTCTCATCTTGAAGCGGTTAAACGTATCTTCCAATACATTAAAGGCACTACGCACTTAGGATTATGGTATCCTAAGGGGTCCGACATAGAAACCATAGTATATGTCGACTCTAATAATGCGGGAGATTATGTGGACCAAAAAAGCACTAGCGGTATTTGTACGTTTATGGGATGTTGTTTAACATCTTGGTTTTCAAAGAAGCAAACCGCTCTTGCTATATCCACTATCGAAGCTGAATACGTAAGCGCCAGAAAGGCATGTCAACAAGCACTATGGATGAAACAAGCTCTCGTAGATTATGTCATTAGTCTAGATGACATTCCTATAATGTGTGATAATAAAGGAGCCATAGTCTTAAGTAAAAATCTCGTTTAACATTCTCGTACAAAACACATTGAAATTCGTCACCACTTTCTTCGTGACAATGTTCAAAAAGGGAATATTTCCATAGAAAAAGTTTCATCGGAAGATAAGATTGCCGACATTCTAACTAAACCTCTTAAACGTGAGCCTTTTAATTACTTACGTCTAGGTCTACGAATGATGGAACAAATTGACTAAGTACCTGATCTACCCAGAGACGCTCCAATAGATAGAGTAGAAGTCCATAGGCATGATTGAAAAAAAGAGTAAAGTGAGATTGGGAAGAATGTTATCCAAGGCATTAGTTATCACCGGAACAAACCTAACATGGTGATAATAAGGACGCGTTGGAATAACATTAAAGGAGTTTAAAAATGAAAAATAATTGTAAGGATAAAGGGTGTAAATAAAGAAGCCCTCCATACAAGCTTAGGCAGAAACCGGGTCAATGCATAATCTATCGATAATCACAAAGATGATTTTGGTATTAAAGACAAGTCATCATGGACCCAGTGATGCAATGCACAACCCATCCCAGCTACTCAGGCTTCTCTCAAAAGAAGTTTGTTTCATTTCTCACGGAGTACAACATACTTCTATCAACTTTCTCATTTCGAGATCGTAGATATTGAAAAGGTGGCAGTCCGCTCCATCCTCCGATCACCAAATAACAAAAGTGCACCTATAGAGTCTAGAGCCATCGAGATCAATCAAAATCTCATTAGGACACAATTTCATATACACTTCTTGTTCATCATCAAGAACACAAGTTGTACAAGAGTCCAACACAGACACAAATATAATCTGTGTGTATTAATGAGAATTGACCGATGCTTTTTGAAAAACATAAAACTTTTGATATGTTTGAAAATCTTTATTCATTAACATGTCGACTGATTTTCAAACAAGTTTTCAATCTCATGTTATTGTGGCAGCCTCAAAAGGGCATTTAGGCATGGGAAGACTAAACACGTATTGATGGCTCAATCAGTGAGACAGTAACTCACATATTCACTCTTACCGTGTTGTCTGCTTTGAGACACTCCGGTAACGAGTACGGCTAGTGCAGCTGCGAAACCCTGTCAAGGAGATTCTTTTGAATTCTACATGATCACAGGCAGTATTTATACTGATTAACGGGGAACCGTGGTTATTGTAACCATATTTGACGAAATGACAAAGACATATTCATCCATGTCTGTTGTTTATAACTAACTAAAACATTCAGGACAAGTCGATGACGTTTCTACCATATTCCAGTTGAGTCGCAGTAAAGGCCACATACTCATTCTCAAAGTTTAAGGATACATTCAACGGCATCAATCAAAACTTGAAGACAGTTCCGAATTCCAAATATACACTTCCGCAAGCTTTGATAAACGAGAAATTCCTTAAAGAACGTCAAGTATATGATTTCAAATAGATCAAGTCACAAGGTCTATTATCCCAAAATACATAAGATACAAACATAACAATAAGCTAACCAATACCCATAATAAGCACGAAATAAGGTGGAAGAAAGGTAGAAAGAAGATGGAAGAATATTAGATTAGGAAAAGAGAGAGTTTGGTGAGTTACACACATATATAATGAAGCAAATGTAACCAACACCCTCTCCATGCGTGGAGAGGGTCCTATTTATACCCTAAGCCTTCATCTAGGCATATAGGCTTCTATCTTAGGTCGGGCTTGGCTTGACTTGGGCTTTAGCCCAAAACATGGACAATATTAGCTTAAAGTCCAAGCCCGTTGATCCCGACTAGCCTATTACTTAACAAGACTAAATATGACAAAGACGACCGATGACATTCTTGTTTGAATTATATAAAAATAAGGCTAACAATCTCCCCTAATGTTGAGGTCTTCTTTGATCTCCTCAATGTTGACATTCTTTTTGGACGTTATCTTGAGTTGGCGTTATCTTCCCAATGTTGAAGATTTTGATTTAACTCTTGAGCTTTTCCTTCTTTGGTCTTGTCTTCATCTTTTCTTGTTTGTAACAGCTTTGTTCATTCATGCTTAAGACGACCGATGACATTCTTTTGGTTTCATTTATGTGATCTTGATCTTGAGCCTTCATCTTTTGACTTTAAGTTCTTTAGATCTTTATCTTGCATTATCTCCTTGACTTGAATCATCTTGATTTGACTTTCTTGATCAACTTGTGCTCTTAACCGACATGCTCATACTTATTTTGAAAGCTTTCAACCTTCTCTTCTTCATCAAGGCTAACAATTTATTCTTTTGAATGTTTCTTTGGTTAACAATCTCTCTAGAAGATGATTCTTGATTTGACTTTGAAGTTCTTTGATGATGAGGAAGTTCGTGATTATCAGAGTTATTGAATTTGACATGAACTTGAGCTTTTTGACCGATAACATTCTTGTTGCATTTAATCTGACCGTATGACTTTTAAAGCTTGAGTATGAGCATGTGGTAATGAATCCGACTTAGCTGGAATGAGGCTACAACACCGACGTTTGTACCCGCATTTGAATGTTAGTTATAAATAGCAGATATGGACGAATATGGCTTTGTCATTCGTCAAGATTTGGTTGCAATAACCTCTAGTTCTGTGAGAACCAGTATAAATACTATACATGTGATTAGGTAGATTCAAAGAATCTCCTCGATAAGGTTTCCAGCTCACAGTGTAGGATCTTCTAACATAGATGTATTAGATTCACCATGCTTGCTTGTTCGCATTACCAGAACGTCTCAAAGCTAACAGCACGATAAGAGTAAATCAGATAGTTACTATCTTTCTGATTAAGTTGTCAATTCATTTACTAGACTAAAATCGATATCCAGTTATCACAAGCTTGATTCACGTAGAATCTTGCAAGTCACCTACCGCAGAGCTGTTTGAGGTTGACTCTGGAAGGATTTTCATTCGTCACTGTGAATACTAAAGAGTATCACTCTGAATGTTCTGGCAAGATCTCAAGGATAATGCATAGGACTCTTTGTTACCAAATGTTTTTTTAAAGGTGAACAACAAGTGTTACATGGATTGTGTCATAATGAGATTAATAATTTGATCTCTCTTGGCTCTAGACTCGATTTGTGCACTTTGGTTTTAGTACTCAGAGGCTAGAGCTGACTATGACCTATTCAATATCAACAATCTTGGAGTGAGATGTCAATAGATAACGTGTGTATCTCCGTGACAAGTGAGACTAGTTTCTTTTGAGAGAAACTCGAATGGCTGGGAAGGGTTGTGTATTGCATCACTAGGTCCATGATGACTTTCTTCAATACCAACAATCATCTTTGTGATTTTGATAGATTATGTATTGACCCGGTTGCTGCCTAAGTTGTGTGGAGGGCTTCTTTCTTTTCACCCTTTATCCACACATTTCTTTTTCATTCTTCAACCCCTTTAATGCTTACTAAGACGTCATCACTAACACCTTGTTGTGATTGTTCTAGTGTTAGCTCAACCTTAGTCGGCATTCTTCCCTTATTCTCATTCATCTCCAATCATACCTAAGGACTGATATTTCTAACTATGGATTATCCTTGGGTAGATCCCTCCGGTTCAGGTTGTAACAACCATGACTTGAGCAGGTTGGTCAAACCGTAGTGTTGACCTAAATGTATCTGTTGCAATGTATGGTTATGTGTTTATACGTGTTTATATGTGTTTGTGTGGGATATGTGAGATTGGATAATCAATCCATTGAGCGTGATCGTCTCATTGGGATTGGATTTGTGTTGAATTTTGTGAAGTTCATTTCGTTCACTTTTGGTGACAAGGAAATGATTTCGGTGATTGAAGCGGTTTCGCGTTAATTGTGTAAGTAATTATACGTATACGTATTTTTGTGTTAGTAATTTAAGATAAGTTTAGGTTTTAGAGGTTAAGTTAAGAGAAATGAGTTATTTGATGGAGAAATTTCATTTTAATATAGTGATAATGAAATTGATTGGGTATTTTGAGAGAATTGTTTTGGTTAATATATGGATGTCTAGGTGATGGATTAAAATGGGAAGTGTGTCATTTGTGAAAGAAATGAGTTTGTTAAAATATGAGAGTTTTTTGAAGACTTTCTATTTTTAGAAAGTGAATTTGTGAAATGAAAAGTATTTTTGGAAAGTTAATTATTTTTAAAAGTCTAGTAAATTGCGTTTAAGCAAAAAGGTATGTGCAAATAAGCTTAGGTTTTTTTAAAAACTTAAGGTAAAGCAAATAATTAAGTAACTATTGTGAACGGTTGAACAAGCGAGAAAAAGAAGGAAAAAAAATTAGGGTTTTTATTTTTGTGAAGAAATCAAGTGCTAAGGTATGTTTAATTAATTTTTAAGTTCTAATTAACAATTAATGTAATTTAAACATGATGGATTAGGGTTTATAAGTTAGGGTTTTGATTTTCTGGAAGATTATGATTTAATGATGTTGTTTGATCATTAGGTCAAGTGGTTACGTGATTTGATCGTGTGTTTAGGTCTAGATCGCCCAGATTAGTTGTTTAATTCACTACAGAAAATTAGGAAGTTTTGTAACGATCATAACTCATTCATAATTTATCAAATAAACATTTTACAACATATTGGAGATAACCTCAAAGAGTCTACTTTCCAGAAAAGTTG
>BQNB010029569.1:1210-22822 GCA_026074375.1 Tanacetum coccineum | reverse complement strand
AAGATAAAACCATCACTTAGTTTCTCTACTGATTATATGACCAGTAAGGCTCAAAATACAACCAAAGTTCATCAATTACATATTCATTGAAGAAAAACTACACATATATCACAAGTGAATACAGAAAGTTACTAATACATATATATCAAAGAATGCATAGTTACTATGAAGTTAAATTGATATCATATACTAAGTCACTGGTTGATACTTCCTCTTTTATATTCAATTTATTGTCTCCTTTTTATTTTATTTCTTTTATAAATATAGTGATACATAGACTAGCTGATCCATAAATTAAAAATTCAAAAAGTGTTTACATATAAATTTAGAACAAATAAAACTATATGTTACATACATATTTTTGGACCCAAAACATAGGACTGATTAATTTGAGTTAATAGGACGAAACATGTAATTTCGGCATAACCACAAGGACAAACCATGTAATTAACTCAAATTAATCAGTCCTATGTTTTGGGTCCAAAAATATGTATGTAACATATAGTTTTATTTGTTCTACATTTATTTGTAAACACTTTTTGAATTTTTAATTTATGGATCAGCTAGTCTCTGTATCACTATATTTATATAAGAAATAAAATAAAAAGGAGACAATAATTGTATATAAAAGAGGAAGTATCAATTTAACTTCATAGTAACTATGCATTCTTTGATATATATATATATATATATATATGTACTGTAACTTTCTATATTCACTTGTGATATATGTGTAGTTTTTCTTTAATGGATGAACTTTGGTTGTATTTTGAGCCTTACTGGTCATATAATAAGTAGAGAAACTAAATGATAGTTTTATCTTTTTAAAGGTTTAAAAGATGGATGCTAGGATGTTTGCAAGAAGTGTAAGCCGAATGGCTCGACCCATGTTTAGTGACCAACGTATTCGGTTGGTGAGTAATGTCCCGTTGATCGAAAATGAAACAAAGATCCGTGATTCAGGAAGCTAAAATGTCAACCATCGTGAAACCAAACGGTATAGCTTTTAACAAACTTTATCAACCGTTTTGCCAACCAAGAATAAAAAAGTTTAAGTTTCTCTATTTACTTCAGATTTCCTCACTGAGAGAGAGACCGTTGTTGAGTGGTTGCCACCGGGGGAAGTTTTGGGATTCTTTGCTAGTTGGAGGTGTGTTTAATCTTTATAATCTATTTTACTTGCCTATTTTAACCATTTGTAGAAATATTAAAGCTTTTATTTATTTATATTGGTTTGACATGCATGTTTGGCTACTTTGCAAAGAAGCGTGTGAGCAAGGGAGTTGTAGACGTGCTTGAGAGGTTAACGAAAAGAAAGGATTTCAAAGTAAGAAGGGGGAAGGAAGGTATAACCATACATGTTTGTGCCTCGGGTTTTGGCCACGAGGATCTCAAATTTGTTATAGTGAAGAAGAGATTGCTCATCACGGGTCAAACAACAAACTCGCATGGAAAGACTATTGATTGTGACAAGAGAGTGCCGATTTCATATCGGAAGAAGTACAACATGGGAGGCTTGGTGGCTGAATCCAAGTACGGGTTTGTAAAAGTGTTTATTCCGAAGAAGTGAAGTTTAGTAAGGCTGTTTATGGATTACATGTTAAGCAACTTGTGTTTAATTAGCTCAATTTGGTCTTTAGACTATCTCTGTTTATTTTACTTGATGGCATGTTGGAGTTGAAAAGACGATTTAGTGTCAAGCTTCCTTAATATTTGAGTTACTGACTCTTGATTTGTTAAGCATTTATTTAGCATATTGTATTGATACCTGATGGGGTTGAGTTGTGACTTGTGAGTGGCTTGTATTCGGCATGTTAATAGTAATGGTGCAATTATGTGTCACATTCTGCTCTAAGTCCTTCATTTGTGTCATTTAAAAGTTGCCATCTGTATAAAGAATTGACGCAATTATGTCTTTTTGTTCCATATCGTTTGCTTTTCAACCATGTCTCTTAAGTCCGGTGAATTTTGTAAGGCATATGCCATCACAACCTAGTAAGTTTGGTAACGTTGTCGATGTGGCCACTGAGTCATCACTTTTGACTTTGTAAACCGGTAAACTACATAAATATCTTGACTGTTTACACTACAAGAAAAAGAACGGGCGACCATTCATTCACCCACTAAACGACAAAAATTAGTTCGACGTGGCACTAAACGCGTTAGACTTTTTGGTCAAATTTGACCAAAAGTTTTCACGAGGACATGTCGCCGGGGTTTGGTACCAAAAGTCTTGGCGGCAACGTTTCCCGCTCGATTTTTCGCCAGGGAATGTTTTAACTGATGTTGACCGTGGTTAACTAAAGTAATTAGTTAATGACGTTGGTGGGTTGACGTGGCAAAGAGTATAACCGTTTGTTGACTTTGGTTGACTAAAGTCATTAGTTAATGACCTTGGTTGACTAAAGTATCCTAGCGACTGTCGCTCGAAAATCCTTTTTATAATATATATGTATATATATATATATATAGGGGAGGGTTATTGTAGTGTAGTAGCTTAAAGTTGTTAAAATAAGAAGTGATCTTAACCATTAAATTTATTAATTAATATGTGATTTAATTAATAGTAGATACATGCAATTAAATCTTATACATAAAAATTGATGTACAACCAAAAAAAAACTTGATACGCCATCGCCATCATTTATAGCTGATACATATGATACATAATTTTGCTTCACAAAAGACTATTAATAGAAATATACATTTTATTCGCAAATTGAATGATACACTCTTACAAGTTACATCTGAGTTAACAAATAAATGCTAAACTATGATAAACAACTGATACACAAGAAACTTGTATTACTAAAAATCGCGAACCAATTGCTCGTACACGAACCAAAACCTCCAACAACTCGTACACGAACCAACAAATCGTACACGGACCAACAACTAATTAAATAATGTGACATTTGTTCAATTTTTATTGCTTCTCACTTTAACAACTTTAAGCACCTACACCATTTTAACTAGATTATATATATATATATATATATATATATATATATATATATATATATATATATATATATATATATATATACTACAAAGGTTTATATCTTTAATTATTGCCCCTGCAGTATATGATACACATATCCCCCCACTTGAGATGAACAATATCGAAAGTGATGAAACAAGGCGGTCATTATAGATCATTAACGATAAGTCTTCCACGAATGCGCAAAATTTCCGAACCTATTTCCCCAAACCAATGGACTTAAGCAGCCAGGTATTTCAACACAAAGAAAATTTAGACCACATGGTTGGCTAAGGAGAAAGGGTGTAACAATACATAAAGGGGTTTTTAATACGGATTGGCTTAACAAGGTGATCTAGGGGTATCTTTCACTAAAATTAAGTGCAAACAGGGGTTTTCACATGGGAGGTCGACAAGTCAGTGTAACAAGTCGATAAACACACACATATAGGCTATTTGGGTGAATTCCTAAGATGTTGCCCTCTCGAACTGTCTATTCCAACTAATCAATTAGGTCTCGAAATGATGTACATGCCAAGTTCTAAAGTCTATAATACTACCGGCACACTCATATATTTGGTGGATTTATGTATAATAGATGAAATTGGAATAATAGGCTTAACCTCACCAATTGATTCAAAGGATAATAGTGCGCTCGGCAAAGATTAATTCTAGTTTATTAGGAAAAACATGTCAAAAAATTTTAAAATTGGCACAATTTTTCAAAGAAACTAGAAAATTGAAGGCAAATATATGTTAAGTGGTAATTCTACTTCCATCCCTCACTTGGTTTGTACAATGTCCCTATTATACATTTAAGGAAATGAAATTAAAAGAATAAGAGTAGAATTAAAACAAAAGACTCCCCTTAGCATTGCTCTTTACTTCAAGTTATAATCACAAGAGATAAACTTTTGATCCTTGTATCCTGAGCAATCTCGTGTCCCCTGAAATCACTAAACAAACTAAAAAGCATTAAACGTTCAAAACGTAAATATACAATAAGACCTAACTCACTTTCGTAGGAATCACGGTTGCATTTAGCATATGCAACAAGCCTTTTAAACCACTTGGTGGCCCAAGTGGACGAGTGAAGTTTCATGAGTGCTTCTAGAGAACATATCCACAAAGTTCATTTAATTATACAAGGTTATGAAAAAGTTTCAAACTAATTTCAGGTTTTTAAAAAGGGATTACGACGTAATCATGGGTTTGGTTACGCCGTAATCACGTGGTTGTTATGTAACACCCCCATTTTTACATATAGCAGCGGAAGCTAATCTAGGGTATTACTTCATGGAAACAACAATCATAATCATATAAACTTAAGTTGTTACGCCGTAACTGCTGCAGATTCAGCAGAGTTACCACATGTTTATGAGTCAAGCCGGTCTCGATAATTGCCCCCTAGCTGTTGGATCCTATAAAACAAAGTAAGAAACATGCAAACTAACTAGAGTAAAAAGTAAATTTCATTAAATAAAGGACGGGTTGTCTCCCGACAAGCACTTTTGTTTATAATGAGTCTTTAAGTTAGACTCATGCCCATTCTACGTCTCGTTGTAAGAGTCCTCTTTGTCATTCCTGAGGACTTGTTCCATCTCCTCCATTATTATTTTTCTAAACCTTAATCCATTTTTCCTTCCTAAGGACATGGTTTCATTGTTCTCGTCACTAACACATATGAAGCTACATCCGTTGTCGAACTGATATTTTGTTACTTCAAATGTTTCTGTATGTACCTTTGGTGGATCGTAATCTTTATTACCTAATTCTGTTTTTTCTTCATCTTCATTCTAGTATGTAACATCCGACAATTTTCGAAACTTTAAATGTCTATGTTACCTTTTGACATTTTGGGTCCGGTTCGAATTTTTTTTAACATTTGGACTTTTTACCGTCGCATAAAAACAATTGCCGCGTAGCCTGTAAATTTCAAAACATATTTAAATAATAAATCATAATTATTATTATTTATCTCTCATTTATAAACTAAACATTTGCTCGGTTCCTGAGACTTTCAAATTACATGTGAAGGGGTACACTATTGAAGAATATAACAATAGTGTTACTTCCTAATACTATTTGCTATCATTGCTATTCCTAGCACTATTTGAGAATATATACTATTCCTAATACTATTCATAATACTATTCATAATACTATTCCTAATACTATTCCTAGCACTATTTGAGAATATATACTATTCCTAATACTATTCATAATACTATTCCTAATACTATTCATAATACTATTCCTAATACTATTCCTAGCACTATTTGAGAATATATACTATTCCTATCTTTTTAAAATTTGAATCAGGTGATGAGACGTAACTATGTGAATAGAGAAAGAAATAGGTATAGGTAGGGTAGTCATGTAAGGAATATACATGATGGTGTCTAATTATATATATATTTTTTTTGAATTTGGTCAAGGTTGTCGTGACTTTAAATTGTTATTGCTATGTCTTGGGATGGGTAGTGTACCGAGATAAAAATTTTATAAGAAAAACTTTGGGCCTTGACGTGGATTTAAGGTTTATTCAAGTCAAAATATATTCATTCGTCAAGAGCATAACAGTGTTACTCCTTTAATCTTTTTACCAAAGGTTTTAATTAAATATTATAAAAACATTTATGAAATGTTATCAAGTAAATACTCATTTTTATTGGAAAAATGATTTGGAAAACAATGGCGCAAGTTTCGTGACTCGAATCGACCGTTAACTAGTTCAAACGAGTCCCGAACCGATAGTTATCAAAAACTACAATTTATATTTACACAATTCACCCTCTATTATTTGGTACTTGTCACTTTACTTTAAAAGTTTTATTATAAATAAAATTTTATACCATTTCTTTCATTTCATTTTTTTATAACACACACTTAAACACTCTTCCCCTCCATAAAATCCGGCCACCACAGCCACGGCCGCCGCCACCCAGCCGCCGTCGCCACCACCACCGCCGCCCAGAAAAATTTTCTGGCGAGTTTTCCGGCGAACTCTAAAAATGCTCCCCTTCACCCGATCTATCCGATCTACCACACCACGCGCCACCCTCCTCCAGCCACCGAACCTCCTCACCATCTCTCCCACACAACCCAAGGTCAGCGTTGGTCTTTCTCGGCACCCAAAAGGGTGCGTTTGTTGTTCAGGAGAAAGGACCCAGCAGTATGTACCGCTACAGTTCCGCTGCCGTAGCTCATCGACCCAACTCTTCGGTGTTGTTATAAGGTCTTTCGTTTCGCTGGGTCTGTTATTTTGTTTGTTTGACTGTGATACCAATCCCATGGGACACTTGCGTTAGACTAGTTGTGCTAGGTTGATTGATCGGCATGAAGGCGTGTATAGGTTAAGTAAGAGTATTGTAAGCGAATAATTGGTCGAAAAATAATTTTGGCACGTTTTGGTAATAATCGACTAAAACAGAAAGTTTAGCACATATTTCGGGGTCTGAGACTTTGTAAAATTATATTTTTGATTTGATAATATCGAAGAGGGTAATTTTGTAAACGTTTCGGTAAATTGAACGCCCCGTAACTCTTAAAAACGAAGAAGTTATAGCAAATTAAGTTCGGAAACATACACAGTTAAAAAAATGACAGCTATTTTACAGGCAAAAATAGCTGCTGGTCATTTTCACGTCAAATTTCGGGCAAATTTTCAGAGGTCCGTTTTCAGCCTTCCGGCGAAACACGAAAGCTGTTCAGAGCCGACGTTGTGCTTGCATTTCCTTTTGCGTATATCGTATTTTTATTTACATATATATAATATATATGCTTACATCCCTTTGCGTATATCGTACGTTTATTTATATAAATACCAGAACATTTATTAAGACATTGTGAGTTGCACAATGGTCTCATTTTACTTTTTAGACATTGTGAGTTGCACAATGGTCTCACTTCGTTCTCAGACATTGTAAGTTAAATAATGGTCTTTATGAATAATTTTTGTCTTCATTACTTTATACAATATCGTATTACACGAGAGCCGTCATAATTTTGTTTACATGGAGTTATATATGAATCTAAGTATTACAAGTCTTATATGGGCGGGACTTGTAATAGGAGGATTGATATGATAATTGCTATGTTAACAAAACCTGTCACCGTTCTGTTTACATTGGATTTTGTATGAATCTAAGTATTACAAGTCTTGTATGGGCGGGACTTGTAATAGGAGGATTGATATGATAATTGCTATGTTGGCTCGTTCATAAAGACCTTCATCTTATTTACTCTAACCGAGTACTCATTAACTATCTTGAACACTATGTGATTTCCCTGATTGTTTTACTCCCCGTCTCCGAAGACGAGTTTTAAACACTCGTCACATACTCATTAGAGCACTTACATCGATATGTCATTCACCACCTTGAAGGTTATGTGAGTACGCGTATTGCATCAAAAATTATTAAGTAGGATGATTTATAATCTCTTTATTTGAAAGGATTGGGACGCCTCTTCATTTAAATAAATAAATTGTAAATCACCGAACCATAAGTTTATCAATTCATTATTTACATAAATTGGGACGCTTCTTTATGCAAATAATGAATTATAAATGAGTGGACTTAATGGTATCCAATATGACACGAGTATGAACTCGAACCCGATAATCACCGGAGTCCGTTAAAAAGGTCTAGAAACACAATCGTTCCTTACCACTCAACAGAATCTTAAGGCCTCACTTGGAACTACCTGATCTCATTCTTAAGTTATTACTTTTGCCGTTACAAAGCCTTACAATCATGAACTGTTTGTGGAGCTAACAGACTTGTTACACTCTTTTGCTAATGGACTTATTTCAATCTCGAACTAACAGACTAAGTACAATATTCCACCACCTATTGCATAAGCTCTCCCGCGAGCTCCTCCCATTTGTTGAACTTTATTCTGGGGATACTGTTTCTCAAAATGTCCTCACTCTTTGCATCTCATCACCATTTGTTATAGTTATTGTCGTTACGATTGCTGTTGTTGGGTCTTGGAGCGGTCCCAGCTTGTACAACTTTATCCAATAGGTAATGTAACCCCCCCTAAGCCAGAAAAACACCTATCGACGAAAGAGATAGTCGAACTATTCACTTCGGGCCACTAGTACGAAGACTTAGGTCGCGATACATCTTGGTACTGCCTAGGTAAGTTGTTGAATAACGTCATCCATATTGCCTTGTTTTGATGTAAATCATCAAAAATTACAGATAGCAGGAACTAGACACTGCTCGTAAACAGTTAAAACTTTACACAGACATACTCACGCGACTACACTTTTCCCTTCGACGCTTTCACTTTTAAGAGACTTTCCTTATAATGCGTGTATATCAGTCATAAGACTTTTTTTATAATGTTATATATTGTTTTGAGATAACCACATGATGGATTAAAATCTGGCCAAACTAGCAAAAATTTTTGGTATATTGAGAAGTGATCTGAAACATCGAATAAAAAACTTTGCTGAATAAGTTATCAGCCTTTGTTTAGAACTGGTTTATTAAATCTTAAATCTTTTCTTGGTCACACAATCGGTCAACACAAATTGAATCTCGGGACGAGATTCCTTTAAGGGGTAGGTACTGTAACAACCGGCAAATTTTGGAATTTTAAATGACTATGCTACCCTTTGACTTTTCGGGTCCGACTTGACTTTTTGACTTTTGATCTTTTATTGTCATATAAAAAAACGATTACCGCGTAACGGTTAAATTTACGGAATTATTTTAATACTAATTCATATTTATTATTTAAACATCTCTCATGTGCAATTTATTTTTAACTTATTTTGACTTGAAATAGAGAGATTATGTTTATTTTTAAGTTGACTTATCAAAAACGAACCGCTAGATCACGTTTTCACGACTCGGACTCTAAAGCAATTTGATGTAAAACGATATTCCGGACAATTTTTTAGTTTTGCCCGAGACTTGAAAACAAGCAGAATAATAGGAGTGAAATACACGGGCAAAAATTTTAAAGCCGACGAAACGCGTACGACAAAAAATAATATATTTTATATTTAATTATCACTTTTTATTAAATAAAAATTATTTCATAATATTATTGTAACATTTTTATTTCAAAATGTTTATTAAAAACGTGAGATTTAAAGTTATAAGTTGATTTTACGCGATAAGTTTTATCGTTGTTACACTTATAAATTTTATACATGTTAAAAAATGTTATAAATATTTATGCAATAATAGTCGAGTGAATAATTATTTTATGGATAAATATTTTGACACAATGGTTAAATTTTGTGTTGTGAATAAATCGTTAACTATCCTAAACGAGTCCCGAACCAATATTTACCAAAAGTTACACTTATGGTCCCTCTAATAATATTTACAACATTAATCCCTAAAGTTCTATCCACTTGTCACTTTGTTTTTAAAGTTTTGGTGGTTATTATAATAGAAAGTGATTGGGTTTTCATATCATTTTTGTGATAAAAACCTAGCCTATTTTTCTCTCCTCAATTGTCCGGCGCACGCCTCCATACTCCGGCGAGATTTTCCGGCCACCAGCCGCCGTGTCCAAATCACCACCATCTTCACATCCTCATCTCCACCAACATCACCACCACGATCGTCACCACAGTCGTGACGCCACCACAACCACCCAACCGCCACCACGCACCTATCTATCGCCACTACCTTAAGCGACCGACACCACCATCTCCATCACTAACCACCACCAGCCGCACCATCATCACCCCAACCATCCTCACCGTTGCATCATCATCTCCGAACCACCCCCCCTCCGTCACGTCCAGCACGCCACCGCCGTAGCAACCACAAGGGTGTGTTTGTTTATGTGGTTAACACAGTAAAGGGTGCGTTTGGTTTAGTAGAAACCACAAGGGTGCGTTTGGTTGGCTGGGTTCACCACCATAGGGTGCGTTTGGCTGTTATTAACACCGAAGGGTGCGTTTGGTTTGGCAGTTACGCCACAAAGGGTGCGTTTGGATATAGGTTTAGCACTAAGGGTGCGTTTGGCTGTGCAGAATCACAGCAAAGGGTGCGTTTGGGTGAGCAGAAAAAGCTAAAGGGTGCGTTTGGGTTAACAGTTTCACCGAAAGGGTGCGTTTGGGTTAGCAGAAAAACCAATAAGGGTGCGTTTGGGTTAATATAAATCGGCTAATATAAATATGTTAAGTTTTGGGAAAATATAAAATCGGATTAAGTGGTGGTTAAAATGGTTAAATAAATGTGCTATTTATTATTTTGTTTCCTATTCGATCTCGTTTAGATATTATATATATATATATATATATATATATATATATATATATATATATATATATATATATATATATATATATTTGAAACACGCGAGTATTGCAACATTGATTGATTAAGTGGAAAACATTGAATTTTATAAACATGGGAAACGTTGTATAAACGAAAAGGTTATGCCGAAATTTCTATAAATTTATATACTTAGTAATTTTCACTATGATTTCTATTATTTTAGAAACCCGATAAAAGGACGAAGTTATATAGTTTTAAGATTATTAAATTGTTATTATACAATAACCCGACAAACAAACGAGAACTATACTTTTACAAATGGGACAACTATTTTAGCTACAACATGTCAAGAAAACGAAATACTAAATTATAAAATATTATTTTATAATTCCCGACTAGAAGATAAAGTCATAACTTTTTTAAAAGCTTTGAAAACATCGTTTACATCTATACAAGAACTTTTTATTTAATTAAGTGGTGATTTCCGAAAACGTGTCCAACTATTTGGTTTAAATTATTTACTCATACTTCTTATATAATACTTGCAAAGTATTATATACTTCATGATAATCTTTGGATTGTTTGTCTTTATTATATAATTCACAGTATGAGTTATATAATTGTTTATTTTTCATATGTAATATATACGGAATATATTACACACTTTGCGTTTACTTTCGATTTATTTTATTTAACCAATCACCAAACTATTACAACTTGAGATCTAATCTTTTTATCAACGTGTCGCGTTGATGTAACCATTCATCGGAAACCCAAATACATTATCCTAGGCTAGTGGGTCATAGCCGATAAGATTAGTTGCAACTTCTTGATCGAGTCGTTTCGTCTTCCGTTTGTGTTGTGCATATTAGATGCCTATCTGTCAATTGTTCTGCAACATCAAGATGAGTTTATAGCCCCATGTTTTACTTGTTTTACATATATTTTTTTGGGGTAGAAACATGCTTGTTGGCAAATTGCATTGTAAATTGTGATTACAAAGAAAATAAGCAGAAGCAGTTTGGAATACACCCATGTCCACATATTAATACCCTATTATACAATAATTAGGAAACCAATCCCAAACACCCTTAAAGATTCCTAAACCATAATAATCACAAAACAAAACTAACGTTAATACAACAAAACCCTTATACAATATGATACTATAAACCATAAATATTGACACTCCTTGGACAGCATCTGTAAGAAATAATTGAGCAAAGGTTAGCATACCATTATTTTAAACGATCGAAGGCACAAAATGTCTATTTATGTTTGTATGGGGGGCAATTTTCGGAATTTTTAAATGACTATTTTACCCTTTGACTTTTCGGGTCCGACTTGACTTTTTGACTTTTGATCTTTTATAGTCACATAAAAACGATTACCGCGTAACCGGTAATGTTTCGGAACATATTTAAATAATAAATCATAATATTTATTACTACATATCTCTCATGTGCAAATTTATTTTTAACTTATTTGACTTGAAAACGAGAAGATATATGTTATTTCTAAGTTAACTTATCAAAAACGATCCGCTAGATCACGTTTGCATGACTCAGACTCTAAAGCAATTTGATGTAAAATGACATTCCGGACAACTTTTTAGTTTTGCCCAAGACCCGAAAACAAGCAAAAAATGACTGAAATACCCTCGTAAAATTTTAGAAACGAGAACAACGCGTACCGACACAATAATAATTAAATTATATTTAATTATCATTTTTTTTAAATAAATACAAATATTTAATAAATTATTTATCATTTTATTCAAAAAAGTTTGTTAAAAACGCAAATGTTCGAGTCAAAGTTGTATTTTTAGGGACAAAGCTTACCAGAGACACCCAGTGACTACCAAATAAATAATAAACATTTTAAATAATTTTTAGAAAACGTTTATGAAAACGTCATGTAAATACTCATTTTTTTGGGAAAATCATTTGGAACGCAATGGCGCAAGTTTCGTGTTTTGAATCGTCCGTTAACTTGCCCAAACGAGTCCCGAACCATTATTTAACAAATTTACACTTTAGGTCCCTGTGGTAATATTTACAGTTTCAACCCCAAACTATATTAGACTTGTCACATTTTTAAAAACTTTCTAATATATATATAAAGAAAAGTATAGGGTTATTTCATTATAACAAACCCTAGCCCCATATTCCCCCTCTTTAAAATCCGGCGTCGTCACCACCACTCCGGCAAAACTCCGGCCACCTGCGTCGGCCAACACCTTCACACCACCACGAGCACCCCACCATTAATATCATCACCATCGTCATCATCTCCTCACCCCTGATGCCACCACAGTCACACCACCAACATCACCGCCACCCCGTCACCATCTCCACATCGAGCATCATCACCACCATGGCTGCTACATCCCACAGCCGACACCAACCACCCCCCACCACCGAATCCACCTCCATCATCTCCACGCCATCACCCCATCACCATCATCACCCCCATCTACCACGCACCACCATCCCCGCCACCACCGCTGTACAAGCACCTAGCAGAGTGCGTTGGTTTTCTGTCACCCAAAAAGGGTGCGTTTGATTTTGATAAAAGCACCACTATGGTGCGTTTAGGTTTTTCAACATTGGGATGCGTTTGGGTGGCAGCCACCACCATAGGGTGCGTTTGGTTGATCTTATCAGCACCAAGGGTGCGTTTGGTTTCGTCCTCAGCCAACAAGGGTGCGTTTAATGTTGTTCTCAGCCCGTTAGGGTGCGTTTGGTTTTGATAGAAGCACCATAGGGTGCGTTTGGATCTGGGTTTAGCAGAAAAACCACCATAGGGTGCGTTTGGTTGTTAGAAACTGCACCAAGGGTGCGTTTAGTTTAATAGAAAACAGCCTTAGGGTGCGTTTGGTTTAACAGAATCACCAAAAGGGGCGTTTGGTTTAGCGGCAGTCACATAAGGGTGTGTTTGGGTGGGCAGAAACACCGTAAGGGTGCGTTTGGGTTAGCAGAAAACAGCAAGGGTGCGTTTGGTTTATATAAATCAACAAATAATTATATCGTAAGATTTTATAAATATAAAATCGGATTAAGTGGTGGTTAAATTGGTTAAATAAATGTGTTATACATTATTTTCGTTTTTGTGTTTTGAAGCCTTTAGGGTGCGTTTGGAACCGCGATTAACAACAAACAGGGGTGTTTGGTACTGGGTTTAACAACTCACATAGGGTGTGTTTGGTTTTGCTTAGTTTTATTATATATCTAGTCTCGTTAGATATATATTGAAATGTGTGGGTATTTTCAACATGGATTAGATTTTATAAATATGGGAAACGTTGTATAAACGAATAGGTCATGCCGAAATTTCTATAAATTACGATACTTAGTATTTTTCGCTACAACTTCTATTTTTTTGAAAACCGATAAAAAGGATAAAGTTATTGATTAAAGATATGTTATTTATAATTATATAATAACCCGACAACAAACGAGAACTATGATTTTACAAATGAGACAACTATTTTAGCTACGACCCGTCAATAAGACGAAAGATTAATTTATAAAATATTATTTTATAAATTCCAGACTAGAAGGTAAAATCATAAATTATGTAAAAGTTTTATAAACATCGTTTAGCATAATTTGTAACCTTAAAACGTACGTTTACATCTATGCAAGAACTTTTTATTTGTTTAAGTGGTGATTTCCGAAAACGTGTCAAACTATTTGGTTTAATCAGTTACTCACACTACATATATAATACTTGCGAAGTATTATATACTTCATGTTAATCTTTGGATTGTTTGTCTTTGTTGTATAATTCACGGTATGAGTTATATAATTGTTTATTTTTCATATGTAATATATACGGAATATATTACACACTTTGCGTTTACTTTCGATTTATTTTATTTAACCAACCACCAAACTATTACAACTTGAGATCTAATCTTTTTATCAACGTGTCGCGTTGATGTAACCATTCATCGGAAAACCCAAATACATTATCCTAGGCTAGTGGGTCATAGCCAAACATGCTTGTTTGCAAATGCATTTACATGGTTGATTACAAATTGGTTTACACACTCATTTACATAGCTTGCTATAAGATACATTACTTGACTTCATTTTTGGTCACAAATACATACTTTACTTTTGAAATGATTACGGATTAGCTTAAGCGGATTGAACGGATAACTACAAGTAAATGCCTGGGTGTTCTTGGAGGGGACACCTGCGAGGGGTACATATTCATTACTGCCCGGGTGTTCTTGGAGGGGACACCTGCGAGGGGTACATATTCATTACTGCCTGGGTGTTCTTGGAGGGGACACCTGCGATGGGTACATATGGTTTTCATTACTGCCCGAGTGTTCTTGGAAGGGACACCTACGATGGGTACATAGTGCATCGGTTTCATGAACTTAGAGTAATCGTAATCACTCATTGGGCAATACATACTTGAAACATTTCGTGATGGTTTTAATTATCATGCATACTTTGAATAATTGCGGTCCAACTTTCATACGTACAATTTTTGGCAACTATTATAAGGATTGAAATGGTCATGCATACTTTATAAATCTTTTGATTTCAACGTTTATACTTACAAAAATCTATGAACTCACCAACTTTATGTTGACACTTTTAAGCATGTTTTTCTCAGATGAATTAGATGCTTGGCTTACTTGATGTGCATTGGAGTCTAAATTGACAAGATTTCATTCATGGATTTCTACTTACATACAAATGATCAGATCTCGTTGTATTGCTTTCAAGCTTTTCATTATGATGCAATTATGGGACAAATGTTATACCAATTTCAAGAAAATCAACGAGATTACTTTTCAAACGACACATTTAGAGGTCGTTCTCTTGTATCTTGTGCTGTTATATTATGAAGTAACGCCCCCGGACATATTTCTGTTGCGACACATTTTTGGGTGTGTTACACACCAGAAGCGTTGTCATTCTTAAGCGGGTGGAAGACCTTTAACTGGGAGTCGAAAGCTACCAGAAGAAGCTTAATCTTACCAAGCCTGAGAACTTCAAATCTAACATCTCCACAATGACCCCATACACTGCATACAATAACCCTCAAGGAATCATCTATCTAGACAAGTACAAGAGAAATAGGTTGATGCGTTCGGATAAACTCTGCAAATTCTGTGACGGGACGCTTACATCTATCAAAAATGTGCTTCATTATATTGCTAACAACCTGATGATGAAATACCTGCCAAAAAGAAGATGGAGTAACTTGGATAGAAAAATGTCCCGCATCATGATCAAGGCGACCAATCAGCAGCTGTTTGAGAGGAGATTGATGAGGAATTTGGAGAAGTTCGTTGGTGGCAGAGAATACGAAGAATACTTCAGACTGCTTGAACGGACCATATGACTTTGTCATATGTTGTCCTATCTCATTACAGGTCATTCTCTCGTATATAATAAATCTTGTGAATATGTGAATAAGTAGTGTAGACTATTATTAAGCATATATAGTGTTTGAGTATGAATTTTCAAGAATTTCTTAGTAAATTCAAAAAATTTCAAATTAACGTACTCAAACACCATATAATACCCTCAAAAATTAAAGGGGAGCATTAAAATGTTCCTAATACGGCTTGTTAAATAATCGGAACATTTTTCTCCACGAATGCATATATATTTTAAATCAATTAATATCTAACATATTAAAAGATTTAACATTTTTAATAAGGGAAGAAAATATGATTAATATATATGACTAAGAATGTCATTCTATGGATTCAAGTGCGAGCTTCAACCTTCATGTGCTAAACATTTTCGAATATCGATACACATGTTGAGGGGGAGCAATTTCAAAAAGTAAAACCATCAAGGTACTAAAGGTTTTGATTTATATCACAAAGTACCTTGATTGATGTTTTCAAATGGTTTTAAGGATGAGAACAATACCAAAAGACTGACTATGTATTTAATTACTTGGAGTTATAAGGTGGTTAAGATTAGGTATTCGTTCCCATGATCCAGCCAGAACTGGAGGGATCTACCCAGGGACATTCCATTAGTTAGAATAGAAGTCCTTAGGTATGATACAAAAAAAGGAGTAAATGTGAGAATAAGGGAAGCGTGCCGACTGAGATGGAGCTAATAATAGAACAAACGCAACAAAGTGTTAGTCATGAAGTCTCGATAAGCACTGAAGGGGTTGAGGAATGAAAAAGAATTATAAGGATAAAGGGTGAAAAGAAAGAAGCCATCCATACACTTAGGTAAAAACCAAGTCAATACATAAACTATCAGAAACACTAAACTGTTGTATGGTATTGAAGATAGTCATGGACCCAGCGATGCTATGCACAACCCTCCCTAGCCACTCGAGGTCTCTCAACAGACTCTTGTTTCATTTCTTACGGAGATTACACACATTTCTATCGACTTTCTCACTCTGAGTTAATTGATATTGAAAAGGTGGCAGTCAGTTCTAGCCTCTGATCACTAAAACCAAATGTGCACTATTGAGTCTAGAGCCAAGAGATCATCCATAAATCTCTCTAGGACACTTATCTATTATAAATTACTTTCTCACATACTATGAAAACTAGTAATATCTCAAGAGTCCTACGCATTGTCCTTGTGATCTTGCCAGAACATCAGACTGCTACTTATGTACTCACAATGACGATGGAAATCCTACTAGAACCAACATCAAACAAGTTCTTAGTAGGTGACTTGTGCGATTCTTCATGGATCAAGCTTGTGACAACTGGAAAGAAATGATGGTGCGATTCTACATGAATAAAACTTGTTCCAGTATATGAATTGACGATTGATGAATTTTGAAATGCTAAAACTCTCGATGTGTCACAAAACCTATTTAGCAAGTGACACGTCGATTGATTTTCAAATCAATTTTTATTTAATCGGTGAGACAGTAACTCGCTGGTTCACTCTTATCATGTCGTCTGCTTTGAGACGTTCCGATAATAAGAACATACTGAGTATGATGAATCTAATACATATGTGTTAGAGAGATTCAATACTTCAGCTTTAAATCCTGTTAAGGAGATTCTTCTTAAATTGAATCTACTTGATCACAGGTCGATCCTCATGGATTCGAAGGTTGCTCCAACCAAACACGGGTGAATGACAAAGCCATATTTGTCTCCCCAGCTTTATTGCTAACTGTTTTATTTCAAGAATATATAAAGATGGACGTGGAGGTACCTGGTTCCAGCAGACTCACAAATTCATAGCCACATGCTTATACTCGACCGACATTTATAAAGACATTATGAAAGCTCAAGTACATGTTCAAGACTTCCGCTACTCTGATACCGTACGTCCTTCTTGAAGCGATGAAGTGTTAAAGTTAAAGAACTTCAAGAAAGATGCATCATTAAAGCTTTCAAGTTAACAAATCAAGAAAAGTATGATCATGTTGGTCCGAATGTCACAAGTACACAAGATGGCTAAAGATCACAATTCGATGATAAAAGATTATGCTTGGTTGATAATCTCAAGAAGTTAAAGAACATATTTAAGTCATGTTAAAGATTCAAGCTAAAGCCTAAAGTCAAAGATCACTACAACATATCACAAGTCAATGATTGAAGTTTAAAGACTACGAGCTCAAGATTAAAGACAAGCATAGTATTCTAGGATTAACTTTTTGTAAAATGGAGTGACCTCCCTTAGGGGGAGATTGTTAGGAATACAAAAGTATCGGTCACTTCCATAATTATTGCAAGATAGGCTCGTAGTATATTTTTGGAACCTTATTAAGGTATAATGGCCCAAGGCCCATGGAAAGCCCATCTAGTAATCCATAAGATCCCCCTTATCAGGGATAGCTCTTGTGCTCCCTAACCAGTATGCCTCAAACCCATCCTTTACCATCTCTTAGGTAGTATGCAATCCTAAAGCTAGAATAAACTATCTCTAAGTCACCCTACGTCTTCTCTAACTAACTGAAAACATAAGGTATTGGCAATGTCCAACCCTATCTCAGTATCACTCATCCTGCAGGTGCTGAAGAACTAAAGTAAAAACTCTTGAACCAACAGTCCCCAGATCTTAAACAACCTCCTCCATGCATGGCTGGTAAATAACTACTGCCCCCATCACCAGTATAAACCATCCTCAACCTATCAGCTAGAGTCCCTCTCATCTCATTGGTCAACCTCGCAAAATCCAACACATGCACCCGATTAACCTGTCTGCCAAAAATCATATCTAGCCTCTGCTCGAAATCATGAACAATGTCCTCGGTGTACCCCTTAACCTGATATCTAAGCCACGGGTGTCTCTGAGCTCCGGGTGGTAAGGGTGCCATATCTTGGCCTTCGCAATATCCTTCTGTAAACACCATCCTTATAGTACCGCTTAGGGTCAAAGAGAATGCCAAATGGCGCATATAAATCTTTAATTACGAAAATAAACGGTTTCCCTTTTTGAAAGCTTATCCGACATATCACTTTAGTAATTAGAGTAAAGCTATTTGTTTTTGAAAGTTCCTTTTTTTTGTTTGTGATTTGTCTTAAAGCATTTATTAGACTTAATTGGTTTATTGCTCATGTAAACAATATTGTCAATTGGTTTGATGTTTTCCAAACACGATTCTGTATTGATTTCAACATAGTCATTTTCTGGTTCCAATTTCAGATCATCGACAAGGATTAATTTATAAGAAAGTGAACCCTCGTCGCTTATAAAAGTATAATCTTTGTCTTCGGAATTAGAAAATGATATACTAAAACCTAGGTCGGTTTTAATTGCATCATAAATACTTACATTCGGTTTGGATAAAACACTCTCGTTTAATGTCAATGCATCATTGTAAACAATGGCTGGAAAATCTGCTTCGAAATTCGTGAAAGAATTGAAATCTTTACTATATACTTTACTGTATGTGGTGGTTTCCCAATTAAACGTCTGACCATGTCTTTGAGCATTTTTAGTTTGAAGTATGATGTATTCCTCCATAGTGATGTTTGGATCATCCATGATAAACCTAGGCTGGGAATTTCAAACAAGGAACCAGACTACAAAGCAGAGTACTATGAAAACAATTAAATAATGCAAAAATTTAAACACACAATCACACAATTAATCAAATACAAACCGAATTAAATTATGCTAATTAGATTATTCTAAGCTATGCTAATTAAGGGTTAAAAATACTAACAAAATAAAGATTAAACAATTTTCACTCCCCGACAGCAGCGCCAAAAACTTGATGTTCTGTCGTATAGGTTGTATTTATTGATTATCAAGTTTTAAATTTATATTTAGCTGACTTATCCTAAAACAACACTTCAACGGGCAGTGTACCCAATCAAGACGTAGCTTCGTTGGTAAGTAGGTTGTCGAACACTAAGACCGAGAAAGTTAACCTTATATTCTATCAGTATTTTATTCAAATTAATTAGTCTAGTTAATTCTATGTTATTTCTAATTATTGTTAAACCTATGCTAAACCTAGTTCTAAGGATAAAGGTGGGGGGGGGGGGGGAGGTTTCAGCCTGAGAGACTGGCACAAGTTTTGTAGTGACTTAAATCAATTCAATATACAATAATCACGCAAGAAGATAATCAAAAGATAAAAGAGCGGTCAAGCCAAATGATATAGAACTCTATTAGCCATATTAAATCCGACTAAACGTTGGTTTGTTTGTTTAGTGCAATGAGTGCTTATCTCGAGACGGCATATCATTCTTAAGACTTAGGTGGTACTTCTTCCTAAGACCTAGATACGTTGAATCTTGTCACAATTAACGCATCCGCATAAAGCATCCTTTTAGTTTAATTGCAATCTATCTTAGGGATTAAAGCAATTGTGATCTTGTTAAACCCTAGCCCATCAGGACATTACCCACTTACTACTTGATGACATTTTATATACTGGTAGTCCACTGTCCAAGTCTTTACCAATTGATTAAGAACGTACGCGTTGATCCAAGGGTTACCTGCCATGCCAACTAAGCTTACTAATCTAAAGGCAAGGATATGACATTATTTGTGATTCTATTAGTCCAGATATATAAATTACGATATGGAGAGCCGTCCCAGTGTCTAGATCACTTGGTCAGTCTCACTAGACCCAATTGAATGATGGGTCACATATTCAAGCACATAGACAAGTATGAAATGATAAACATAATTAAACAATCAACGATAAATTAAGCAATTAAGATTAAACAAACCAAACATTAAATCTTCATTAAGATGGCTAATACCCAAGGGTATTAGCCCATAACCATTGTAATAATACAAGTATAATCAAACAACCAAGGTAAACTAACCGAGTTAACGAACGATACCAAAAACTGAATGATTACAAGAGTATAAGAATTATACGGTGTCTTCTATGGAATTAGTATCAATGCTTGACCTTGGCTGCTCTTCCTCTCTTCAAAAAATTGACTTTTTATGTTTATGGTATAGAGAATATGATTAAGCACACTGGAAACTCATTTTTGAGTCTTCTATTTATAGGCTCTGGAAATGAGCTGATACACCGTATTGAGTGAAGTCAATACGGCGTATTGGGGTGAATTCCTTTGAGCCTGCGCTACGTTCATAAAAAATCAGTAATAACTGTCTTCAATTACATTTATTGCAAGCTTTTGATTGTTTGACTAGCTGGATACGACGTATGTAATCAGCAGGATACACCGTATTGGATCATAAACATACGCATTTTCTTGTGAAGTTCAGGCGCTGATACGCCGTATCTTCTTTGATGGATACGACGTAAGTAGTCAGAAATAAGTAATCTTCAAATATCATCATTTAAGCTCCAAAATGTGCGCCTTTTATCTTGTCTTCACAATGTACTCAATAATTACTGCAATTAACAACTTTAAGCAATTAAGTAACAATTCTTGCAATAATTATATAAAAGTAGGTAATTTACTTGGGATAAATGATGCTATAAAAGTAACGTTATTTGTTGTCATCACATCCCGTGACCGCATAGTGAGTATTAGGATTTGTTAAATGATAAGAGGCACTAGGATTAAACCATGTTTTAACATTTGTAATTGTTATTATTGTAACACCCCCAAAAATGGGTCACAGCGGAAATGTGTCAGGGGGCATTACTTCATAATACAACAGCACAAGATATAAGGGAACGACCTCTAAATGTGTTGTTTGAAAAGTAATCTCGTTGATTTCTTTGAAATTGATATAACATTTGTCCCATAATTACACCACAATGAAAAGCTTGAAAATAACCCAACGAGATTTGATCATTTGAATGTAAGTAGAAATCCATAAATGAAATCTTGTAAATTTTAGACTCCATTGCACATCAAGTAAGCCATGCATCTAATTCACCTAAGAAAAACATGCTTAAAAGTGTCAACATTAAAGTTGGTGAGTTCATAGAGTTTTGTAAGTATAAATGTAAATGTTG